>OY288273.1:80798317-80885817 GCA_958450335.1 Hibiscus tridactylites
GTACATGTATTAACAACTGGGTAAATCATATTTAACTATTATTTTAATCAAATAATAGCTGCTTAAACAATTAGTCTATTCTCAAGGTATTTGATTCTATTTTGTTTGTTGAGATGGGCAGGTACTGGCCAACATATCCACATATGGATGTTAGGCTTCCTCATGAGTTGAATGTCTATCAGGTTTGCTGCAGGCTTTGTGACGAAATGTTTACTTTTATAGACACCATGAAGTTTTTATCTAGAAGTTATCCAACGATTTTCTTCTACTTGGCCTAACAGGACATCTTTAAGGAGTTCTATTTGAGTAAGTACAGTGGGAGGCGTCTAATGTGGCAAAATTCATTGGGTCATTGTGTGCTGAAAGTAGATTTCCCCAAAGGCAAAAAGGAGCTGGCAATTTCTTTATTTCAGGTATGTTTTGGTGTCCCGTGAGCAATTTTTCTCCTGTTGTAATGGTTTAACTTTTTTTTTCTTTTAACCTCTAGACTGTAGTTCTGATGTTGTTCAACGATGCGCAAAAGCTTAGCTTTCTAGACATTAAGGAATCCACTGGCATAGAGGACACGAAATTGAGGAGGACCTTGCAGTCCCTTGCATGTGGGAAAGTAAGAGTCCTGCAAAAGGTATGGCCATTATATTATTGCATTTACCATTACAATATCTTTTCTCTGCTGGCAAAGTAGGTGGCAATATCTTCCTTTCTTCATTCATTGTTTGAATTTGTGTGCTGCAGTTGCCGAAAGGGAGGGATGTCGAAGATGATGATTCTTTCATTTTCAATGAAGGATTTACTGCTCCTCTCTATCGTTTAAAGGTACATCTATTTGCATACTTAACTTATGGTGGCTAAATAACATTTGTAAGAACAACTAAACTATTGTCATTCTCATCTCTATGCTATTCACTAAATTACCATAAAAAGGTTTGTAAATGAATCCGACTTTAGTGATTGACACTTACACGATAAAGCATCGAGCTGACTTTCTTTTTGAAATGCAGGTAAATGCAATCCAGATGAAAGAGACAGTGGAGGAGAATACAAGCACCACCGAGAGAGTATTTTAAGACCGTCAATATCAGGTTTGACTTTGCTTCACTCTCACATTCTATTCCGTTTTCTCTGTCCTCCATCGATTTTTATTGTATATTTTTCATTATTTGTTCAATTACTTAATTTTACTGAACCTGTCTTCTTCTTCTTTTGCACAGTTGTCATACTTGTTCCAACAAGAGAACTGACTCTTCAGACATCACAAGTCTGCAAGGAGCTTGGGAAGCATTTACAAATTCAAGTCATGGTCACAACTGGAGGTACCAGTCTCAAGGATGATATCACGCGATTGTATCAACCAGTCCATTTACTGGTTGGAACTCCTGGGAGAATTCTTGACTCCTGGGACAATAATGTACATGCTATGCCATGCTATGTATATTTGGGATATGATCTAATCTTTCTCTGCTGTTTGATTCTTTAACAAGTAAAACCATGTTTTGTAGCTGATAGTTTGAAGTATTTTCTATTACTGTTTTGCTAGAAAATAACTAATTTGAACTCAACGTTGCTGGCTTTATTTTTTTAATATTTTGAGCAACACAAATTACGGTCTTATGATCAGTTCTTGATGCATGTGCTGAATAAGGTTTTACTCTTCATAAGCATTATGTGATAGTTATCTTGAAGAATAATCTTCTAATGATGTATTTGTACAAATAAGTGACCGTACAGAAACTAAAAAAAAGGGTTAGCGGAAAAATTAAAGATGTTTTTATATATTCACTGTTAATTATAATGTTTTAAACAACTTAACTTAATTAAGTCATTTAAGTATGTTAAGTTAATAAAAAAATTTGGTCATCTTATGTTAATTAAGTATACAGATTTAGTTTAATAATCTTTATTCATTTAACTAAATTTAATTAAGTATAAAAATTTAATTTAATAATGGTTATTCATTCAACTTAAGTAAATTAAGTATAATAATTTATCTTTGAAGTTACTTTAAAATAAAAGTTAAGTTAAATAGAAAGATAATTTGATTTAATAATGTTTAATTATTTAACTTAAAATGAATGCAAGTTAATTAAACTTATTTTTAATCTTAAGTTAAATTAGCATTAATTTATTCATATAATAAAAAATTTAAGTCATCTTATCTTAATTAAGAATACAGATTTAATTTAATAATCTTTATTCATTTAACTTAATTTAATTAAGTATAAAAATTTAATTTAATAATGGTTATTCATTCCACTTAAATTAATTAAGTATAATAATTTATCTTTGACGTTATTTTAAAATAAAAGTTAAGTTAATTAGAAAGACAATTTATTAATACTTAGACATTATTATTAATTCAATTTATCTTTTAATTGAAGTTAAGTTAGTTAATTTACTAATACTTAACATTATTATTAATTTTAAAATTTATCAATACTTGACATTATTTTATATTCATTAAATATAACTTCTTCAAATGTCAGATAATTATCATTATCAGCAAATCAAATAATAGTATTAGTTCAGGTCAATATCAGTTCAGGTCAATATCAGTTCAGGTCAAGAACAGTTCAGGTCAATAACAGTTCAGGTCAATATCAGTTCAGGTCAATAACAGTTCAGGTTCAAAACAGGTCGGGTTCAAAACAGGTCGGTTTCAAAACAGGTCGGGTCCAAACAGGTCGGGTTGAATCGGTTATCTGGCAGGTTAGTCTCGGGTTCGGGTTCGTTTCGGTCGGGTGCAGGTCGGGTTCGGTTACTACAGTAACATGTCAAATTCGGGTTCGGGTTCACTTCGGTCGGGTGCAATTCGGGTTCGGTTTCTACAGTTACAGGTCAAATTCGGATTCGGGTTCGTTTCGGTCGGGTGCAGGTCGGGTTCGGTCTTTAAATTTTCGGGTTAAACCAGGTTCTGACTCGATCAGGTTTCAGGCAGGTTACCAGGTCGGGTCAGTTTTTCACACCCCTAACCAGAAAGTTCGATTCATCGAGATACCATGTGGGCCATTTTTAGAATGATGCCTACCAACCCAATGTTTGATAATGAGGGCGATTGCTCAATTATTACAATAACAATACATAATTTGTATATAGAAATCCACTAGCTTTTTTTCTGTGTTTATTTTTATGTCATGCACTAAAAATAAGTATAGAGTTTGAGTTTAAAGTTTAAAGTTAAAGTTTAGGGAATTAGTGACATGTTGTAATTTTAGGGTTTATAGTTTAAAGTTTAAAATTTAAAGTTAGGATATAAATTTAATTTTTTTAACGTTAAGCATAAAAAAGACACCGAAAAAGGACTTAGAATTTTTGTCCTACAGACATAAAAATTAAACCTAAAGAAATAAACAAACAAAGTTTTTATTGTCTTTTCTATTTTATACTTTATATTTGAAGTTCTTCATTGTAATATAGCTTTTAAAATTAGAACTTAAATAATATATACAATTTAGATATAGTTGAATAATTTTTTATACATTATAAGAGAATAAGAAAAACTCAATAACTGGATCTAATGTTTTAACAGAATAAAAATAATATATATATATATATATATCTTATTAAATTTCTAACTTGGTTGTAAGTGATAGTAGAGAAAATAGAAGGGAGAAGATTGTTGGCCGGAAAATAGAGGTAGGAATTGGAGACTATGAGCAAGATTTTGGGTTGATTGTAGCCAAAAGTTGTCTTATCGATTTGTGGGTGTGAGTTGTCACCCTTGAAAAGCTTAATCATGAAACATAAGAAAGTTGAAAGGCTTTGATTTAGACATTAATTAATTTAATATATACGAGTTGTTGGCCAATTGTTTTTTTTTCTTTTTTCTTTTTTTTTAAATCAAATATATCGTAAAGGAATATCTTTATATAAACCATCAAAATCCCAACAATTGTTGACAGGTGTCTTCCATACGCTACAATTTCAAATAAGGTAATTTTCACTCGTGGTCCCTTTTGTTTGGGGTTTATTTTATTTTGATCACCCGAATTTAAAAAAATCATTTTTTTCACTTACGTTCTGAATCGTTTCTATTTTTGTCCCTTGGCCGTTAACATCTGTTAATAAAAAAATTAATTTTTAATTTAATCCTCAAACTTTCAAAACTTTATTTTTCACTATCTTCCCCCAAAACTTGAAAATTTTATTTCAACGGATCCCCCAACTTAAAACAAGTAACAAATTGGTCTGACGCCGTTAAAAATTTAACGGCAGATGATGTGGCAGTTAATATAAATTGATATAATTACATAATTAACCCTCAAATTCTACACTTATTTTAATTTGACCCTAATTCTAAAAAAATCAACCCATATAATTTTAATAATCTATCAATTTAGTCCATCTTCTTTTCTATTTCTCCTCTCTTTTAATTCTTCAATTTAATTTCACCCAAAAATCCATTTAATCCTCTTCAAAGCAACAAAGTTTGATTCCTTCATTCTTTAGTAAAATTTATCAATCAATCTCTTTCAGAATCACTTTCCATGCTTGTTTGTTTCAACAAACTAAAAAACATCATCAACACCACCGCAACTTCGACAACACCACCAGCATTGACGGAGGCGGTAGTAGCTCCACGACGCCACAATCCTTATTTTTTCCCAACAAGAAAATGAGCTCATCGCTTGTTGCCAATCGTCACAAAATGTAACAATTTCTTCTTCACTTTGTTTTGTTTGTTTATTGATTACCCATAACTTTAAATCGAGTTTTGAGTGTAATGACAGATCTGGGATTTGGGTTTTTGGACAAGAATTCGGATTTGAGAACGAATAAACCAAGATCAGGATTCACATCACCAGAGAAGGAAGATAGGTACTATGCAACAAGGGGATCGTGTTCCTTGATGTTGGATGATAATAACAACAACACAAAGACTTTGATAGATCAATAAGTTAAGGAAGATAAAAGGGTTGTGTGGCCCAGATTGTTCACCACATTATCTAGCAAAGAAAAAGAACAAGATTTCATGACTATGAAGGGATGTAAGCTTCCTCAAAATCCTAAGAAAAGGGCTAAAGAAGCATTCTCGTGAGTTTAAATCTACCCTTCAATTTCTTCTTGTGCGGAGAACTCTATTTTTGTTTTTTATTTTCTGATTCATGGGAGGTTTGGTCTTGTGTAGGCTGGTGAGCCAGAGACATGGCTATCAGACTCGTGCCAAGAGAGGTATCAAGTGAGGGAGAAGAAAACTTCAAAGAAAGGTATAAATTGTTTAGTTCTAGCATTTTCACAAACATGTTTTGATCAAATTATTTCTGGGTTTTGATTATAGTTTCATTTGTTTTGATTTTTGTTATGATGCAGAAACCAAGAGGATTGATTGATAAATTTACAGAAGAATGAAGGAATCAGACTCTACTGCTTTGATGGCATGGAGAGAAGATTAAATGGATTTTTGGATAATGAATTGAAGAATAAAAAGAGAGGAAAAATAGAAAAGAAGATGGACTAAATTGATAGATTATTAAAATTATATGATTTATTTTTTTAGAATTGGAGTCAAATTAAAATAAATATAGAATTTGAGGGATAATTATGTAATTATATTAATTTATATTAACTGTCACGTTATCAACCGTTAAAATTTTAACGGTGCCAGACCAATTTGTTACTTATTTTAAGTCAGGGGCCCATTTTGTAACTTCTAATAGTCGGGGGACACAAGAGATAATTAAAACATAGTCGATGGACTATTTATGTAGTTTACCCTTTATTAAAAAGAGAAATTATTTAAATTATAATAAAAGTTTACAACTATAAATATAACCTAAACATATAATTTGGACCTTTTTTATAACTATTTTACATAAAAATAATCACTTTAGATCATACAAAAATGTTAAAATCTCAATCAAAAAGGTTTGTGGATCCCTAGGAGAATAACTAAATTGTGGCAATTTTTGTAACGAAAGGAAAAACTGCAATGAGAAAGAAAGCTTAAGAAAACTCTAGGATCCCATGTTTAAATTTAAATCCTGAAATTGAACAAATACTCTAATAAGATAAAATCAAGTTTTGGTTATAACATCGAAAGGCTTTGTCTAACTTATACCCTAAGGGCATATGTTAAGGTATATTTAATAACATTAATTAAGTATAAAATTTTATTGTTACATTTAATGTGAAACATTTAATAAGAATCTCATTTAAGAAGATTTTTTAATTATTTAACTCATTTAATAATATTAATTCTTACATTGAGTTGTTTAAGTGTTTAGGGTTTATAGTTTTTGTTTAGGGTTTAGGGGTTAGAGTTTACTATTTTAAGGGGTTTGCTTAGGGTTTAGGGTTTATAGCATATGGTTTTAGGGCTTTTGTTTAAGGTTTATAGTTTTTGTTTATGGTTTATGACTTTTGTTTAGAGCTTAAGATTTAGTATTTTAGGATTTAGGGTTTAAAATTTTTGTTAGAATTTAGTGTTTTATTTATCGTTTATAATTTAGAGTTTAGGGTTTTAGAGATTTTTTTAAATAAACTTCTTATTTAATATTTCATATTAAATACAATAATAAATCTTTTACTTAATTAATATTATTAAATACACCTTAATCTATAACCTAGGGCATAGGTCAGGAAATAGACTGCTAGAGTAACAGAGATTCTTTCAACGATTCATGAACAATTCTTGAGAGATGATGTAATAAATTTATATTGGAATCTTAATCTCAAACTCTTTAATATCAAAAAGGGCTACAGTCCAAAACTGTAACTGGCAAAACCTTATAGCGATCAATGAGACAAAGAAATCATATATTGATTCGAAATTCCAAGACATAGTTGTTGGGCCAATAAGATCACCAACCCAATAAACCTGACAATCTGGTGGGTGTAGATTCTGAATAGCACTAATCCCTACAAATAGCTATTTAGCGAATAAATTATTAAATGTACAAGACTCACTCCTTAATAATATTCATTTATTTTAACGTAATTTCTAAGTAACCACTCACTCTTTAATTACATGTAAAAAAGAGATGAAAATTTACTTTTAAAAAAATAAGATGAAAATTTTTCATTAGATGAGACCACAAATGACGTAGTCAGCTATACCCATCTAATAATTTTTCTTATTTAGGAGTTATCTCCCACGTACCATTTCATGCCCTCACAAAAACACGTGACACCCCAAAATGGGGTTGGAACTTTTGGTAAGTAATACGGGGTTAAATTAGAAGAAATTCAAATCTAAGGGTTAAATTTGGAAAATATCAAAGTTCAGGGACTTGTGATAATTTATTCAAATCTTTTAGGTGGCCCATCCTTTTCTTATTATTCTTTTGTGGTTTCGGTTATAAAATTTGAGGAATTAAAAGGAAAATTTAATTAGGTTATATGGTGATTAATGATGAATTAAATTACAATTTAAACAATGCTTTTATTTATGGAATTTAACATATTATTATGATAAGGTTTAAGTATATATTTGATACATGAATTAAATATTTTCTCTCAAGTTAGTATTTAAAGAATTTACTCTCAAGTTGGTACCAAAAGAATTTATGCTCCCAAGTTAATGCTTGAACTATGCACTTGCTTTCAAGTTGGTATATAAAGAATTTTTGTTCCCAAGTTTGTACCCAAACTTTAATTTCATCCACTATTTCAGTACGTTTATTAACTGTTATAGACCACATAACTTATATATTCTATCAATTTGAAATAGTTAAATAAATTTAACCCTTTATATTTAGAAACTCTACCTATCTAGTAATTTTTTACGATACTGTCAAACCAAGCGAGTCCACCAGATCAAAATAACAATTGAATAATTAAATTCTACCATAAATCAATAAGTTACTTTTAAACTTTTATAATATCATAAAGTAATATAACAATTTTAGGAGAATAAAAAACAATTTAGGAAAACAATTAAGAATAAATTGATAGAATTTTTTAAATATAGTCAAATTTATTGAATTGTTTCAAATTATGACCAAAATGATAGAATGTATAAGTTTTGGTATCAACCTGGGAGAGGAAGCCTAGTTCAAGTATCAATCCGGGAGCAAATAATCTTTAGGTCTTAACACGAGAGAATGCACCTAGTTCATGTACCAACTTGTGAGAAAATATTCTATAGGTACCATCTTGGGAAAAAGTGCATAGTTTTGGTACCAAATGTATATTTAAGCCTTATGATAATTAAACCGTCATTAGGCATATTAAAGAAAAAATAAAATTGAAAAAAGAACTTATCAAGTGGTTCGGGTTCGAGCAATTTATTGGTATGGTGTGTGTATTATCAAAGGGCTAAGATTAATGAGCATATACTATTTTATAATCACATTGTAATGTTTAAAATATATGAAAAGACTGAAAATTTTCTCTGTTTCGTGAATAAAAAAAGGTAGGAAACCATAAAGCTTTGTTAATACTTGATTCATCGTCATCGTCGTCCCAACCTCCAATGGTGTCCCTGCTCTTTGTCCATAAGCCTCGCCTCTTCACCTAACCTGAAACTACCCGATTTCTTAAGACACACCACTCATCGATGAATCCTCACTACCCCCACACCATTAACTCCAAGAACAATGTACAATTATTCAATATTGAGATAGAATTAGTGGCCACTTCAGCGAGTATCGGGTTGAAGAAGTAAAATAACTTATTGCAAAGGTAGTCATTGAAGGAAGTGAAACAAATCAATTCAATCAGGACATTGAATTAAAATCAATATTTTATGTTCCACACTTTCCCTGCAATTTATTACTTGTTAGTAAATTGTCTCACGACTTGGTGTGATTGTCCTTACTACTACTTGTTGGATTAAAATCCGCAATTGTGGGCACATATGTAAAATGTATGTTGCTATTATAAAGTATGACACAAATCTAAGTGACCAATTATGTTAGGCGTGTCATAGGTATTAAAATGTCATGGAAATAAAAGTGTAGATACCATAAGATATATTTATAATTCAATGAGGGGCAGAGTTATAAATATTTAATAGTTGGTTAAATCAACTATATAAAGAGGTAGTGGTCCCCAAGAAATAGGTTAACTTGTTTTCTCTCCTTCCCCGTCAGAGAGTTTTACTTCAAGAGATAACCTATCTTCTTGGAAGATCAATACCAAAGTTCTTGGGATTTCCACATCAAGATTCAAGATTTTTAATCTATCAATGAATTCAGGTACGCTTCCGCATTCAGATTATTTCGGTTTATTGTTCTTGATTATTTGACATGATAGATCCTGGATTTTAAATTTCATATTAATTTATGATTTAATTCTAACAAGTGGCATCAGAGCCTCGTCATGTTGAATCATTGAGAATCATTTTTTTCCGGATTAATTCGTTCTTTTTTTTTTTTGAGGTTTAAGGATTCATCGATATTCTTTGAATTTATTAGGATTGAATTTTGGATATTAACACTAAACACCAATGCGATATGAGATGTTACAATTCTTTGAATTGTCGTTAATTATGTATATTTTTTTAATTAGGGTTATGGATAATAGTTGTGTATTAGTGTTATTCTGGATTCATGTTTCTTAGCTGGTGTTTTTTTTGGGTGCATTTGCTATCTTTTTTGAAGCCATTAAAGTATGTAATTAATCAATTAAATACTTCATTAATAGCAAATCAGGTTATGTCATAAGGCTAAACAACTCGCCCTTAGAATAATTAAGAAAAAAATCAGGTTTTGAATTGCAAGCTAAAGGGATATTACTCTACTTGAATTCATGTTTGGGTGTATCATGTTTCATAATTAGTAGTATATTGTTTGGTTTCTTCCCCTTTGGATGCACGTGATTAATGTTATTAGGCATAATAATATGCATTCTATATCAAAGACAGTAAACATAATAATGTCCAGTATGAGATAATGTTTCGGTTATAGTGTTTTGCACCACCGTCATTTTTAGATGATATGGATTTATGTGAATCAATACATATTTGATTTTGAATATATATATCTTAGGATTACGGAGTCAAAAATGTGTATTCTTTAAAGTTATGCATATTTTGGTTTTGGCTTTCCATTTATTTTATGAAATTCATATTCAATTTTGGTTTATCGATCATTAGGTTATTATGGATATTTTGAAGTTTTATGTGGTTATTATGTGAATTATTCATTTATATGGTACTTCTGATTTTGACTTTTAGTTAAAGATAGAATGTTTTGAATTCGATTTTGATTTTGGTAAATGTATGTCTTAAGGTTTAAGACATTTCTTTTAAGGAACAATCAAAGATTTAGGTTTTTTCAAGTTCTGATAGCCCCATTCAGACAACCTTATTTTAGGTTATTTCGGAAACTCAAGTGTTATCAGAAATTTCAGTTTTAACTGTTACAAAATTTTAAATTTGAATATCGGTATATTTATAGTATATATTTTAAGATAATTTAATTGAAACATTAAGTCACCAAAGTGACCTCTATTGTGGAAATTATTTTATTTTAAAATATAGAAGGTTTTGTGCATGTAAGTCGGATTATGTTAGTATTAATCGGCCCAAAGAAAGGTTAATAATTAACATTATTACATGTGCAACTGTGGTAATAAACATGTGATAATTATTCAGTTTTATATGTGAGCAATAAATCGGCCCAAAGGAAGATTTCTGTTTGACATGTTCTTATTATCAATGTTTGATTACTATACCAAGATATCACTTGCAAGTTAATGTTTTGTCCAACGATGAAATATTAATGGAGTGTTCGATATCTTAATATGAGGTTTACCTTTATTCAAATTTATTATTATTTTGGTTATCTTTTAATTTAATTGAAAGATAAAAAAAATTATGGATTTTTTTTTGAAATAACTAAATTCATATTTTGGCTTCGGACATCTAATATTTTAATAGATTAGTTGAAACATAATGTCACCAAAGTGACCGCTTTTGTGTAGATTAGTTTATTTAAAATATTAGATGATTATGGGTTTTTGTAATTCATGCGTTTATTAATTGGCCCAAAGGAAAATTAATATTTGGCAGAATTACAACGACAACTGTGGCGATAAATGTGTGACAATTATAAGGTATTTTATGTGAGCAACACGTTAGTCCAAAGATTAGCCTATTGTTTGACATAGTTTATTGTCAATGTTTGATTGCTACAACAAGAGTACCGCTTACAATTAATATTACTGTCCAAAGACTTGATATTAATGTTGTGCTTGGTATCTTGAGGGGAACTAGTCATTATTTTGAATTTATTTGTTTACTTATGAATATTATGTGAGCTTGTTTCTATTTTATTTACTTATTTTTATTCTATATTTAAGTAATTTATTTTTGTTGTCACAATATCTGTTAAATACATTCTACACTCATGTTTAGTGAAACTAATTTCAAGGAATAGAAAAGATACATATAGTATTTTGATGTATGAACATAGACTTTGCACTAAGAAATGAACAACTTGCACCTCTCATTGCGGCAAGCACCCATAAAAGGTATTTTGAGAGGTGAGATCGTTCGAATCACATGAGTCTAATGATCATAAAACACAACATTCTAGATGTCTTTATGAGCACAAATCTAAAGAGATTATTCATACTAAAGGGTTTTCCTTGACGAAATTAAGAAATATTTTACGCAAAATATTAAGGTTAAGATCACATCACTTTTTTTTTGACTTCTATGAAGTATAAGGGTCAAGGAAATGTGAGGGAGTAGATTATGAAAATTCTTAATATTACTTCAAAATTTAAGGCACATAAGATCGAATTTTCTAACAATTGTTTGTTCTTATGGTTTTGATATTGCTTCCTATACAATTTAACCAATTCAAGTTACAACTGTCAAAGGGAGAAATATACTCTATTTGGGTTCATTTCTCATCGTGTTCAAGAGGAAGAAAGGTTGAAGCATTATAAGTGTAAAAATAATTATTTTGTTAGTGCTCATTTAGTTAGTGTCTTTAAGAATAAGGGCAATAAAGAAAATATTTAAATAAAGTTGCTAAGGGTTCTAGCCAAAAGAAACGACAATAAGTTTTTAAGTTTTGATTCTTTTGTATAAGTTAGGACACATGTAAAGAAATTAAATCTTAAAAGCGAGCAACTACTTCGGTTATTTTGAGTGATACATGGACTGTAAATTTTATGATCTCACAATTAAGATTATTTTAAGGAGAGATTTATAATTGTTTTTTGGATGTTGAGTTTGGGGGGAGAAATAAGGTTAGATACATTACTATTGAGGAGGAATTGAATTATAATTTAATTCATACTATTACTTTTGATGATGTTTAGGTTTTCACACCTATCATTAATCAAGAAGTGAATCAAGTACCTCAACAAAATAATGTTGAACAACTCTCATTCAAGATAAGGTAATTGTTTCAGAAGAAAAAACTCAACAACCTTAAAAAAAACAAGTGTCATTAAAGAGGTCCACGAGAGGAAGATGAAATACTATTCCGGATTATTATGTTGTATTTCTTTAAGAAAATAAGGTAACAATTGAATGATACTTTAAGAAAATAAGGTAACAATGGAATGATAGAAAATGACTAGATCATTTTTATCAGGCCATAAAAGTTCTAACTCTCAAAAGTGGATTGATGTCACTCAAGAAGAGTATAATTTTATGCAAGACAATAAAGTTTAGAACTTGTCTCATTACCTTAAGGTGCAAACCAATAGGGATGTAAATGGTAATGTGGGTAAGTATAAAGTACGTCTTGTATCTAAAGGATATACTCTAAAAGAAGACATTGATTTTGTAGAGACTTTCTCTCAAGTTTTATTGAAAGACTCTTTCAAGATAATTATTACACTTGTTGCTTGTTTTAGTCTTAAGCTACATTAGATAGATGTTAAGCTTGTTTTTTTTTCAATGACGACATTGAAGAAACTATTTTTATGGTACAATCATAAAGTTGTGTCTTATGATACAATATCAATGGTATGTAAATTAAAGAAATCTATCTATGAGCTTATGTAAGACTCTTATTAATGAAATTATAAATTTCATGTTGATTATCTTATTCGGTTTTGAGATAAATTTGGTTGACACTTGTATATACTACAAGTTCAGTGGGAGTAAACCAAGTGACACTCATATTGCTAAAGAAGATAAGTATTATCTTACTCAATGGCCTAAAAGTAATCTTGAAATTTAGAAAATCCAAAAGATTCTCTATATATAAGCTATTGAGAATCTAATTTATGCTTACGTATGTATGCGTTCAGAAATTGTGTACATTGTTAGAATGTTAGATAGATATTTAAGAAAATCTAGTATGGACTATTGGATAGCAGCCAATAGGGTTATGTGATATCTTCAGAGAACAAAAATTACATGCTCACATGTCGGAGTTCTGGTAAGTTAGAGATCATCAGGTTTACAGACTTCGGTTCTAATAGAATATTGATGCAAAAGAATTTTGTCACTTGAGCTGCTAATTGTAGATTGAATAGAAAGACCACTTCAGCTATTTGTGACAATAAATATGCATTCGTTTATTCTATAAACAATAGGAACACTTCAAATTTGAAGCACATAAATATTAAGTTCCTAGTTGTTAAAGAAAATTCGGAGTGGTTGTGTGTCTATAGAGCATGTTGGTACAAACTCCATAATTGCGCGCATATTAAGAAACTGTCACCCTAGGTCTTTCATGAGCACACTACTCATGTGGGTGTAATGTTATTTAAGGATATTCAGTTTTAGTGGGAGTTTGTAATTGTGAAAAATGCTCATTTGTTTTAGACACAATTTCAGTTACTTCAGTTTAAGAATATTTTAAGATTTTTTCTGCAGAAATAAAGTTCTTTTGATTTATGCACACTCTGAATTCAGTAAAGTTGATCTCACTAAGGTTTAGGAGGACCAGTTGGAAATAGACATGTATGGTTCACATTTCATGTAATTTTTCATGCTACACGTACATGATTGATCTATGTCATTTGACTATATTTGTATACGTGACCATTCATGGGTCCAGTCATGATTGATATGGCGAAGACCACTTTGATCCTATGTGGATATAGTTGATGGACGAGATTGTTATAGAATACCTATTATATAATAGCAAAATTTTGAGCTCATAAGGTTGTACATTTATCAGGAAACATATGTTGCCCAAGTGGGAGATTGTTGGATTAAAATCCGCAATTGTGGGCACATATGTAAAATGTATGTTGCTATTATAAAGTATGACACAAATCTAAGTGACCAATTATGTTAGGCGTGTCATAGGTATTAAAATGTCATGGAAATAAAAGTGTAGATACCATAAGATATATTTATAATTCAATGAGGGGCAGAGTTATAAATATTTAATAGTTGGTTAAATCAACTATATAAAGAGGTAGTGGTCCCCAAGAAATAGGTTAACTTGTTTTCTCTCCTTCCCCGTCAGAGAGTTTTACTTCAAGAGATAACCTATCTTCTTGGAAGACCAATACCAGAGTTCTTGGGATTTCCACATCAAGATTCAAGATTTTTAATCTATCAATGAATTCAGGTATGCTTCCGCATTCAGATTATTTCGGTTTATTGTTCTTGATTATTTGACATGATAGATCCTGGATTTTAAATTTCATATTAATTTATGATTTAATTCTAACACTACTACTCATCCACTAATCCAGCTATGAATCTAGTTAGCCCTTTCATGCCCTGATTCATGCCCACTAATCCAGCCATGAATCTAGAAAAACAAAACCCGCAGAATTCAGCTTCTTTTCAATGTATTTTTTAAATTTTAAGGCTTGCACGAAAAACACACAGTAAATCTCAAATTGGCACCATATTCTAACCATTAGAGGCATAATTAAGACTAAAATAGTGACCACATTAGCTACTTATCAATTCCTGTCATCTCTAAAGATAGCAGAAATCTTATCTAAATTATTCTATCTAATTCTAGTTTTCAAAAGACAAAGAACTTCCACATTTAAACCCCTCAACCTCTTCATTACTCTAGCATGCTTTGAGGGATTATTAAATCCTCTTATGTTCTAGAAACACAAAGTCATTAAGAAATACAAAGCATACTAATTTCTCTTGTATTAGTCCCATGTACCTTATTGTTAGACTTCACCTTTTCAATTTTATCTTTTATTTTGGCTTTCATTTTTAGGAGAAGGTTTTCCACACCAATAAAAGCCATTCGAGGCACTCTATCAGATGTAGTCTCACTATCAGATAAAACTGTCAGATCTTTAATAGAGCCAACCAAGCCATTCTTACTTTTACCCTTTCCCTTCTTCTGATTAACAGAATCCTGCAGGGTGAGAAATTCAGCATCATTTGAGTCCTCCAATGCTTTAAAAGCAGGGTCAACTTGCATAGCCTTAGTCGCTACTCGAACAACTATGAAGGTATCTCAATTTCCTTAGATTTGACACAAATTTTTTTTCCAGAATGCTCAAACACTGAACATTTAGAACAACTAGCTGGAATTCAAGGGATAACAATTCGAATAGTGGTAAAAGATCCATCTCCAAGAAGAATTTTAACAAACTTGGAAATCTTCTCTCCTGCAACTTCAACGCACAACTTAGCAAACTCCAACCCCTCTTTCTTTGTAGTTATTAAATCCATATACAAATGGAAGCCTACAACACTCGTAATATAACTTAAACCCTTCTTTGAATACAGTTCGAGAGGAATATTATACATCTGAACCCATAGTGGCATTTTGCCCAAATTAAAATCTAATTTCTTTAGGTTCAGTTCCCATTTTTAGCACTAATGGTTTATTTTAAATATGCCAAGGTCAACATTGGTAAGAAAAACATATACAAATTTTATCCCAAGAGATCATTTGATTCAAATTTTCATTACCCAATCAATAAGCAAACTGTAAAAAATAATAAAACAATTAAAGTGAAAATATTACTATAGTACAAGGGTCAAAATAAATATAAGTTAATGTTTTCATTATTATTTTTCTTCTTTAAATATAAGTGTTTTTTAATTTTTAAAATATATATTTTAAAAATAACAAATATATTTTAGAAAATATAAAAATATTGTTGGAAACAGAATATAACGTAAAAGTTTTACAAATTTAGAGGAAACCGGGAGGGAGGCCGGCCCCACTGTCCACTGTTGCTATACATTGAATAAATCTTGAATCTATTTTTTTTTTCGTTATATCATTACAATTGGTGATGATTAATTTCACAGACAAAGTCCATACCGACATAAACTTCTGGGTTTATGAAATGTCATATGAATATTATCAGCCAAAAAAATACATATACAATGACTGTGTCTTTCGGAGTACTTATAAATTTACAGGAGGCAAAAATAAATTTTTAACAGAAAATATATAAAAATTTTAATTTGTTAAAATTATGTATGAATTTTAAATTTTTAAGGGGCGACTGTCCCCTTTGAGTCCATCCTTAAATGTGTCAGAAATTTTTAATTGTAATATTAGAATTTAAAATATTTTATATTTTTAAGTGAATGAGACAAGCAGTAGGAGTCAATTTCTTTTAGGATGAGCCACGCTCGACAAGCACCGCTGAGTACTATTAATTTAATTTATAAAGATTAAAAATTTAAAGGACTCACCGTATAATTATAAATTATTTAAAAATTAAAAGGTAAATTAATTAAAATATATTATTTTATTTTTAATTTTTTTAAATATAAATTAAAATATCTATCTACCCTAAATAACAAAATCCTATTTTTTTGTTCATTTAAAATTTGCAGCCATAAAAATAGATTTTTTTATTTTTTATTTTTATTATCTACCACATATCACCACCGTCGTTGCCCACCAAAACTTGAAAGAGCAGTGAAGAACTATGGAACAGACGGGTTAACTTGAAACTTCAAGATGGGCATATAAATTACATCCACCAAAACTTAAACGAATAATCTAAATAACATGATTTATAAACAAGTTTTCTTTTGTCACTTTATACCAAGAACAATAGCTTCATCAGTGGTGGCCATGCAAGAGGTAACGACAGTGGCGACGACAATGGCGGTTTAATTTCAAATAAATAGAAATTAGAATTTTTTAATTTAAGAGTAGACATGCATTTTGATTTATGTTTAAAAGAAAATTAAAAATAAAATAATATATTTTAATTAATTTATTTTTTAATTTTTAAATAATTTATAATTATATTGTGAGTCCTTTAAATTTTTAATCTTTATAAATTGAATTAATGGTGTTCGTCGTTAGTGGTGTTCATCGGTATTCGTCGAGCGTGGCAGAATTTTCTTTTCTTTTAAGGGTGTAAATTATTTTAAAAATAATTTCATTATTTTCTTAATAATTTTATATTAAATTTATAAAGATTTTTTTAAAAAAAATGGGTATCAACTGATATCTCACCTTCCATATGGTTACGTTCATGTATATTTAACATCGTAAAGATTTAATCTGTGATGATTAGACCTGGCAAACTTGACCCGAGACCCGAAACCTGAACCGAATTATCCGAACCGAAACCCGATTTTGACCCGAACATGATGATTCGAAGTTGACCCGAAACCCGAACCGAACCGAATCGAACCGAACCGAAAATTTTTGTTGAACCGAAATGGACCCGAACCGAAATAGACCCGAACCGAATAGACCCGAACCGAATGCTACCCGAACCGAAAGCTGAACCGAATATCGACCCGATTTTAACCCGATTTTAACCCGAATATCTATTGTTAACAATATAATAAATAATAAAATGAAGTATAAAAATTTGAGATCTTGGTGACCAATTTTATAATTTCATCATAAAATTGAAATTGTAGACTAAATTGACAATTTGGAAGTGGAGAAATTTGAGAGTCCAATGATCAAATTTGTAATTATACCATATGAATAAATAGGGGTCAATTTTGGCTAAAAAATAAATCTTTGAAATTAAAATGAACGAAAATATAAATATATTAAATTAATAGACTAAATTACAAAGATTAGTCAATTTCAACTAAAAGTAAATTTTTAGAGACTAAATATCACTACGGGGAGGGGATTTGTATATCCGAAATCTAAACCGTGGGAATACTTGTGACTAAATTAAATTAAACTAAAACTTAAAGTTGACTAAAATGTAACATTTTAAATGCAACATGACCTAAAAAGTAATTAATCTCTAGCTTAAAAAATTGGTGGCTTATTTCTCTTCAAAATTTTGTCTTTTCTCTCTCTATTTTTTCCAATTGTCTTTTTCTTTTTTTTTCAATCTAGCTTAAAAAATTGGTGGCTTATTTCCCTCCAAAATTTTGTTTTTTCCCTCTCTATTTTTACCAATTGTCTTTCTATTTTTCTTGATTTAATTGAGTTTCAATTTAGATTAATTGAATTGAAATTTTACATTTAGTTTTAAAATTATTTTAATTATGTCCGTGATTTATGCTTTTAAATTTTAGTTAATTCAATTAGATCCTAAGTTTAATAAATTAATTCATTTCAAACATTATTATTATTATTATTATTATTATTATTATTATAAACTTTGATTCAATATAATTATACAAAAAAAATTATATGGATACATGAAGCTTTGATTTAAATATTTAATCAAATTCAAATGCATAGATTGACAAGTTGAATTAGAATTAATCTCATACATCAATAACTCTAAACCCTAAACCATAAATACTAAACCTCAAACCTTTAACCCAACTCAAATCAAATTGACCCGAAAATTTAAATGTTGACCTGACTCGAAATTGACCCGATTTTAACCCGAACCGAAAGCGACCCGAATGACCCGATTTTGACCCGAACCGAAAGCGACCGATCCGATATTGACCCGACCCGAAAACAACCGATCCGATTTTGACCCGATCCAATACCCGAACCGAATCTGACTCATCACAGACCCGAATTAGACCTGAACCCGAACCGAACCGACCCGAACCGAATCTAAACCGATTCTAGATAGACCCGAAATGACCCGAATTGAAACGACCCGAACCGAACCCGAACCGAATGACCCGATTGCCACCTCTAGCGATGATCTTTCTAATCTATTTTACTCAATTTACAATATCAATATTCAAATCTCAACCAATGTTTAATAAAACTAGAACATAAATTCGTTGCCCCATTTGAAAGAAATTTTTTGTTCATAAAATTTAACGAATAAAAATCATCTCACCTTTTTTTGCCTATTTTGATGCCACAATACTAAAAAATTAAATTCTAAGTCATAATCCTAAATTTTAAATCATAAACCCTAAACTCTAAATTCTAAAAAATACATCCTATCCCAATTCCCTAAACTCCAATCCTAAACCTCAACCCTCACTCTAACTCTTAACTCTAAATTCAAAATTAACATATAGTTAATAAATAGTTAGATAAGTTCAATTATCTTAAAACTTAACACCTATTATCTAATTGAATAAAACGTGAAACTTAAATGAGAAAAATCTCATAAAAATATGTAAAACTTAATTTTAAGTAATATAGACTTCTCTTCTTTATATATAAATAACATCATTTGTCTCACTAATATTTTTTTTTATTTTTAAATTGTCACACTTATATTATTTTATTAAAATATCAAAAAAAAATTATAAGGCGTAATTTTCTTTCTACTTTTTATTTAGTTTTCCAACAAAATAAAATGTAATTTTCCAAGAATAAATTTCTTATTTTAATCATTTACAATACTTTCAAGAATAAAATGTAACAGGGACATATTTTGTGGGATGTGGAGTATGGTATTAACAAGTCACTGAAGCTGAAGTCGTCATCATTAGAAAGGGCAGAGTTGAGGAAAACAATGGAAACAGCATTTAGATTCCATGTCACAACTCACAAATGGTCTAAAGTATAATAATTAATTTCAAATCTTTTGAAGTAAAATCATCACTGTTAAGATACACGCAGTTAAATTCAGCAGCCAAAAACGCAAATCCTTATCCAACATACATTCTGGTTTACACCCCAACTATCAGCAGATAGCAGTTCATCCACAACTGGTTTGCACTTTTGCAGTAAACTTTTGAATCTTTGGCAAATCTGATTTCTTCTCATAAATGGATTCTCCGTCAATTGCCATCTTCAAACCCCAAGTCCTCAAATCACCATGCAACCCAAGAAAAGTTCTAGCAGTGGCAGTTCAGCTGCGACGGGACGGCAACCGGTGTATAAGGGCGTGAGGCGTAGGGCAAGTGGGAAATGGGTGTCTGAAATTCGTGAGCCAAGAAAACCTACTAGGATCTGGCTTGGTACATTTCCTACACCTGAAATGGCAGCCATTGCTTATGATGTGGCGGCACTTGCCCTAAAAGGCCATGGCGCGGAGCTTAACTTCCCCAACTCGGCTGCTTCTTTACCAGTCCCTGCCTCCACCTCCCCTCGTGATATCCAGGCGGCGGCAACCTCTGCGGCAGCGGCTTTAGGGGCTGCGAACGATGCTTTAGTCGGGAATGAGGCTAGAAACAACTGGACAGCCGCAGTGAAACCGAGTGCTGGTGAGGGTTTCGTCTCGACATTCGATATGCCTAATGTTCTTGTCAATGTGGCGGCGGCAACCTCTGCAGATGGTGTAGTCGGGAATGAGGGTAGAAACAACTGGATAGCCGCAGAGAAACCGAGTGGTGGTGATGATTTCATGGATGAGGATTTGATATTCGATATGCCTAATGTTCTTGTCAATATGGCTGAAGCGATGCTTCTTAGTCCTCCTCGATTGGACGTTGATTCAGATCATCCTCCTCCCGCCGGTAACGACGAAAACTATGATACCCTATGGAAATTCCCTTGACGTAATTTCAGTAATAACAGCAATGATAATAAAAGAAATGAAAGATGAGCATGAAATCAGGGCCAGCAGGCACTGTTCAAGTATATGGAACAGTTTTGAGCTGCTTGTTTCTTCATGCATAAATCTCATAAGCTATATTAAAGCACTTTTCGTGGATATATCATTTATTGAGTGCGGTAGTAAAACTTTATCATTTGTTGCTCAAATATTAATTCCAAGTTCTACATTTGCAGAGCGATTATAAAAGCCAAAGAAGAAAGATAAGCCACAAATTCAATATTAGTTGTATTCTGAAGAAAAAGGAAAAAAGGGAGGGGAAAAGAAAAGCAAGGCAAGTTGGGAGGAGTTTTAGTCGATAAGAATAATTAACACGTTGATTCAAGATGAACGTTGAATGTCTTAACAGAAGTTATTATACAGAACCTTATCATAAGTTATAAATTCAAGAAATTTAATTAATATATGCCAGATTTTTTTTACATCATTCTTTTCCTTTATCATAGTTTTAGGGTAAACAACAAAAATGGCCATCAAACTATTAGAATGCTTGCATTTTGGTCACTAAACTTTTAAAACATGTAACTTTAATTTGCTTTTATTACGCTCACTGACGTTAACTGCAATTAAGAAATGTCAACGTGACACATCAGAGTCATCTTTCCCCCCAATAAAACTTTAAGTTTCTCAAAATAATTGCAGCTATCGGCCTCTATCGCCTATGTCATCACCATCCGACGATAGAAAAACACGACACTCACCATACTCAAGAGCTTCACCATTATTTCATCTAATTCCCCAAAACAAACAAAAGAACATCACCGTCCATGAATTCCCTTTCATGAATTTGGCAGCAAGAAAATAAAAATTGCAACAATTTGATGGGAGATTGGATGACATTGCCTAACATAAATTACTACCAACAACATTAACTTGTCTAGTGGCCTTATTGGGAACTATTTGAAAAGTGTCATTGTTATCCCGAATGTTGAGAAACTAAACATTTCCCTTGGAAACACATGCATATGCAAAAGAGGAAAATAATATCAGCAATAACAAACTTATAGCATATTTTCAACAATTATTTTTCAAACAAAATAGAATCAAGACTTATCCTATTTCTGACAATCATTTGAGGAATCGATCGTATTTCTGACAATCACTTGAAGAATTGTATTGCATTGTATCCATTGGTAACACATGGCGTTTGGTTGAGTACAATGGGAAGTTTTGAGGCATGCCTAGATGAGGTAAATGTCAGAATTATTTGGGGAAGACAATGATGCTTTTGATTACGGTGGAAGTTGTGTTTAGTGGCTATTACAATCAAAATAACGTCAGACGATTACGGTGCAGGTGATAGGAGGCCAAAGACTACAATTAATTTGAGAAACTTAGGGTTTGGGAGGAAGAATATGACTCTAACTTGTAGCATCATTATTTTTTAATAGTAGTTAACAACAATAATCATAATGAAAGTGAATTAAAAGTTTAATGATTTTATTTTAAATTTTAAAAATTTGATAATTAAAATACAAGTACTCCAAAAGTTCGTTGATCATTTATTTAGTTTATCCTATTTTTAAATAACAAAAATTAATTAATAATTCATTAATATGATATGAAAAACATGTAATATGTTAATATGACCGATTAGGTTTATAATTTGGGTAATTTGTATCTAAAGCTTACATGTATCTCTTTTGAAACTCTAAACATTAACCCTTAAATTTTAAACTTTGAACTATAAACTTTAAACTATAAAATATATTCTTAAAATTTAAAATTTAACAATAAACACTAGAACCCTAACCCAAAATTCTAGCATGTAAACCCTAAAACTAGACGCTTAAATTTTTTTTACAGACAGTGCATAGGATATTAATCTAATTTTGGTAATTATTTAATGTATATAATAATTTAAGCGGTTTTGAAGTACTATATAATAATTTTATTTTCCTTATTTAAATAACATCAATAATTAATTAAGATTTGAAAATTAATAATTAAAAACAAAAGTATTTATTTTTTTATTTTTTGATTGAGTAGTGTTACAATAATATTTTCAAGGTAAACGTCATAATTCAATCACACACAAAACGTGGAGCAATAAGCACTTATGACCATTAGACCAATTAATGAATCTCATTTATTTTTTTACTTTTTTTTTGAAAATCCTATTCTAATTCTACCTAGAGGGGGAGGGGGGAAATCTAGGTGAAGGCTATGCTCCTGAGGGGTCTTGAACCCGGGACCTAGGGGGAAGGGAATGGAGCAGGTGAGCACTTAAATATGCTGCATAGGTGATGAAAATTATAAATCTATTTCTGGTTAATTATTTGATATATCATATTCAAATTTTTTTTATATATCAATTGTGAATTGTTTTTCAAAGACGCTCTTAAGTAACAAGTGAACATTTTACTTAACTGCATTAAAGAGTAGATTTTTAGGATAAACTACACAATTGTTGACCAAACTATTATTTTTTTATTTTAGTCACCAAATTATTTTCAATAAATTTAGCAATTAATATTATGTTGTTTTTCTACTTTGATCACTTATTGTTAAGTTTTAACGATGACAATGACTGAAGATCAAACTCACAACTTGGGTAAGAGAAACACTTAAATGTTGGACCAAGCTTTACATTTGTAATAGGGTTCACAAAACTAATATTTAGATTAACTTATAATTACTAGGAAAAAAATATGGATGGTTTAGAGGAGATCAAACTCATTCCGAGAAATTATTAGATGGACCTGGCTCACTACGTCATCCGTGGTCCCAACCAATAAGGTCCATCCACTTTAAAATAACTACCTAATAACTAACCACTCTCTAAACATATAGGAAAGAGGTGATGATTCACCTTAAAAAATGTAGATGGATGAACCTTATTGGTTAAGACCACGGATGACGTGGTAAATCGGGTCCATCTAATAATTTTTCAGTCAGTTTCTAAGATAAGGCCAATATTTAACCACTAGGCTAAATTTTAAAATTGTTACATAATTTTGCAGTGGAGATGTTGGCTAAATTCAAGTGGCGTGAAGGATGGTCGTTTATTATTGAATCTGAGTCGCGAGTGATGATTGCATGAGTTTTGCATAAACAAAAAAGGCCTTGGCGTTTATGACAGTGTTTTCGAAATATTGATCAGGCATGTACCGTGTTGTCGTGTGTTTGTTTCTCGCATATTTTTCGCGAGGCGAATGGAGTGGAAGACTCGTTAATAAAAGGGGCATCTTGAGGTTATCTTGGTTACAGATTGGGGTGTGATTGTGAGGCTGTTTCGGGTGGTGTTGAGAGTTTGAGGTGGGAGTGTCATGTTTTGGTGTTCTTGGTTACAGGTTAGGGAGTGTTTTTGTTGGCTTTTTTGGTTGGTGTTGAGATGTTGGAGGAGTGCGTGTCATGCTTTTGGTGTGGGGTTTTGAGGATGGGTTCTTTGGTTAAGCCGTGTGTTTTGTTTTACTTTATTATTTCAGTTGTTCTTTTCTTCTATTTAGGATTAAAGAGGTTTTTAATGAGACTCGTTTTAATAATTGTTTCGTGTAGGATTCGTTCGTTGAATAAAATCATACCGGCTTGTTAATAATAAAAAAATATTTAGGTTACTTTGGTTTTAACCAATTAAATATTTAGATGAATTATAGAAAAATATATTAATAAATAATGAAGAAAATAATAATATTTAAATAAGTTCTCATATTTTTATTCAATAATTAAATTATTACTACAATTATTTCAAATGCAATATTCTCTCTGTCTCATTCAATATGTTTAGTATTGACTTTTCTTGGTCAATTTTTCTAACTTTGACTATAATTATTATAAATGTTTTAATTAATTAAATTTATAAAATATATATTTTTAAACTACTTGATTGAAGGTTTCTAAAATATATTTTTCATAATTTTATCAATAATAAATTAAAGTAATAATGAGTGAAAGTAAAAAAAAATTACAAAAAAAAGTCAATACTAAACATACTGAATGAGACATAAAGAGTATTGAATAATTTTAGAAAAATTAAATTTCTGATTAATATAATACGAATTAGTAATATATTAATTTTATACAAAATTTGAAATATTTTAAACATGATTATAAATATTAATTTTATCAATATTGTATCGATGAACATATCATTTCTTTTTTGGTACTAGTGATTATTAATAGCGGTGAGCTTATTGATTTGAGTTTTACTAAGTTTTATCTAAGGAATTTGATTTATTTATTATTGGGAATATTATCTCTATTAATTAGAGTTTAATGTATTATGTACTTCTTATGCCTATAAATAGATGATCCATTGAATACATTGTATACACAAGTCTATATTTGAGAATAATACAAATCTCCCTCTTTCTCTCATATCTTTGTTCTTCCATTCTTGTTCTTTGTTCTTATTATTGTTCTTTGTTATTTTATTCACAACACGTTATCAGCACGATACTCTGACCAACTAAAGTCCTCGCAATTCGAATCTCAAAAGAATTAATTTTAGAGTAAATCAAAGATAAGTTCTTTTTCTTATTTTTTTTAATAATTACCTTTCTCATGATCTTTTAGTTTTATTATTTTTTTTGAAATTAGCGTAACCACATAGTGGCGGTAATTTCACTAAAATAATATTTTTATCATTATTATTCACTAATTGCTTTTCTCATATTTTTTTTAAAAAAAAGGGAGCTAATGAGTGCAATCCATCGTCAAATTCATTAGAGAATCGTGATAACCCTCTCATCAAAGAGCACAATCATCCTCATTGCACCGCTGTCTGCATTTTTCGGCAATCAAACTGAATTTGTACCTGGCTCTTCATAGTATAGTGGAACATGATGATCTAGTAATTTCACCTATTACTTAATTTGTGAGGTAATTATTTGGTATATTTTTCTCGATATGTTATCTAATATATTGATGAGAATTGATATTTATTCACGATTATTATAATTATGAGATTTGATATTTTTAACCATGTTTTGAGTTTTACATGGATTTAAATGGCTTGGAAAGAGACATAACATTATGAGAAGTTGCCTTGGTTCATTTGCTACGTCCCCATTGTTTTCGAGACGAAAATCAATATCGTTAAACTCTATTTTTATTTTTATCCTTTAAAATACAATTTTAAAGTGCGATAAATCATGATGATTTTAAATTTACAAGAAGATTATTATAAAGTTTATATTTGCTCGAAAGCAATATTTCTTCTTCGTCGAAAAACTCGACCATAGACTTCTCCCAATTTCAAGTTACGAAAATTCGTCTTGATCCAAAAAAATTTATGGGAGGCATTCCCTGAAGTGAATGCAAAGCATGATGTTTATTTCATGCGATTATCAATGATGGGGCATTCCCTGAAGTGAATGCAAGCATGATGTTTATTCCATGCGATTATCAATGATGGGGCATTCCCTGAAGTGAATGCAAGCATGATGTTTATTCCATGCGAACATGGTAAATCATTATTCAGTTAGAGACATAATTTTGATTAATCCAAGTATAATTGGCTGGATATCCCGTTCTGCGAGGCTATTGGTCTCAAAGGAGGTTTTTAAAGGATCTTGTGGACAGGTTTAACAATGTCACGTACGAGGATTAAATCTTTGTTCTCTGTGATAAGGATATGTGAAAAAGGTTTCAAAGGCCCACTGGCTCTACTCCATTCCCTGAAGTGAATGTGAGATTATATTATGGAAGGAATAAAAACCACATTAGAAGTTATGGTCGTGGTCGAGGCTATGAATATAAACATGAAAAATATGGTCATTTTAAGAATACTTCTACCCACCAGTAGTGAGGTTATAAGGATGACAAGAGTGATAAAGATCATTCTATTGAAGTAAAACTCTTTTTATTACCAATACGATGTTATAAATCATTGGTCTCGTACGTGTTGTACGTTGAAAAATCAAGAATCATTGAATGATAAAGGAAAGAAAATAGAAGCAAATTTTGTTTGCGAAACATGACGAAGATGATACTAGTCCAACTTTATTTGGACATTGTTGGTCCAACTCTTTTGGACGTTGTTGATTTTCTTATAACCCTCGAAAGGAATAAATAATCTTCTAATTATTCTCATAACTTTGAAGAGTATTATTTATTTATTTTTATTTATTTTACTTTACGTTTATTTATTTTACACACGTTAATTATTTACGTTTTATATTTATATTTATATATTATGATATTTATTTATTTTGTTTAACATGATTACTTGTCAAATACAATCTATGGTGACGATTTATGCTTAGCAGAAGCATAAGATATATTTTCTCATTTAAATGCACGGGAATAATGTGAGTACTATATCTCAAAGTACTGAAAATATTGATGCTCTAGAAGAACAATAAATTCTTGAGAGAAAGCACATTATAAAAAGTGCAGAATTGTGAATATTGCAACAATTACCGTTAATGGTAATAATATCGTCACCACTATAAGTGGAAATTTTAAGAGAGTAATATGAGTTCGCAAAATATCCTTTGAAAATTATAGATAACATATGTTATCAATTGGCATTTGAAATAAGCCAATATAGATATAAGTTCTGGTAGCCAAAAAGTCAGTTGAAAGCTCTAGAAGAGCTATATATTTCTACCAAAAGATAATTTCAATTGAAAGCTCCGAAAGAGCTAAATATATTCCTATTTAAAGGAACAATTTTGATGGTCGTACTAGATATGTACGAGTGAGATTGAATTACATGTTATGGTAAACAAGAAGTTTACAAATTCAGAGATATATACACACATATATATACTTGACATGATCGGTTAGACCATCCTGATCAATAATGGTGCAGAAATTATTGAGATTTACATGCACATGTATTAAAAGAACATGTAGTTCTTGTGGTGCTTATTCTCAAAGGAATTGATTAAATTCCACTTATTAAAGAACATGAGTTCTTGTGTTGCTTAATGGAATTGATTAAATTCCACTTACTAAATTAACTTGAAGTTCTTGTGTTGTTTGTTCTCAAAGGATATAGTTGATCCCACTTACCAAAAGAATTAGAACTTGGAGTTCTTGTGTTGAAGTTGAGACTGCATGTCTTGCATATCTGAAAGAAATATGGGCCCATATATCCACAAATGTGGAAAGTTTTATATGATTTTAGTAGATGCGTCTACATTGTTTTATCAACTTACAACCAGAAGTTTGTGAGATTGATTATAAAAGGATTCAGATTATGCAGTTAGACTATTTGTCTTGCAAAAGCCAGTGAGTTTATATTTTAGGCTATATCAGTTGTTACAAAGCCTATTGATTATGAAAAATATAGTTTAGCAAAATTTCAATTAGATGCCTCCTATTTAATAGCTAAACTATGAGAACAAAAGAGTTATTATTTATATGGTGTTTTCATATAGCAACATTTATACGCATCAAGCCAACAAGTTATAATAAACTCCTCGTTATGATTGGTTTTTTGTCAGAAACCATATATTTTCCATTTTATGATTTTTGAATGTGCGATGTGAATTGCTCCACCACAACGCACAAAATGGGTAAATAAAAGGGTTGATAATATATATTGAGTACGAGTCTCCTTTTATGTTTAAATTCTTAAACATTAATTGGAGAATCATTTATGACATGATTTTTCTCAACATCAGGGGAGATAATAATCAGTTGGATAGAGAAAAATGAATTATCATTATCTAGATCCTCGTATATGAACTAGAAGTTCATAAGATAATTCATGTTATTACATGTCAACTGCAGACATATTTATTGACCTAATGAGAGTAATTAAGTCTCATATACCAGCTGAAATGCTATAAGTTTAAATTACATGTTAGAGCGAGAGAATGTAAATCATGCCTGAAGCATGATAGTTAAAATGGTTCCAATGATCAAAATTCTCGTAAATAGAAAGTAATATGATATGACCATATATTAGAGGCAGGTGCTCCTGAAGAGACCCAAGACATAACTAATAATAAAACTCTAGAAGAGTTTCAGGTACCTGAAATAAAGATTGAAATCTTGAAGAGATCTCGATGAGTTATGTCATTACAAGAATGGAACCAAAAAATTGGAAAGTTGTCGACAACGATTTTACAAACAATTTTACATAAAATACTTCTATAGAAGTAAAGAAAGAAATCAAAGATCTTGTATAAAATCTATCCAGAAGTATAGATATTGAATTGGTCTATGTTGAAAGACGCTTTGAACTTATAAAATAGAAGTATTTGGACCACTAGTCCAAACACCTAAATGTGTAATGCAAGTAAGGCACAAATTAGTAGTCGTACATACGACTTGAACTATGATTTATAAAAAGTTTTAAGTACTTCATGGTAGATGCAATTACTTTGGCAGTTATGAAAAATTTTTGCATGCGTCTAATTATTTGTGGATCCATATTTATCCTTGAAGTATTTAAAATGCTAGAAGCATTTGGAAATTTCCGAGGAAATTTATTTAGACATGTCTCATGAATATTTTGGCGCATTTGGTATAATCGCTTTAGTGAATACTAATTGAGAAAATACTATAAGAATGATCATATTTCCTTATGTATTTTATAAAGGAGTTTGGATCAATATCCATTATGATAATTTTAGAACTCCTAAAGAGCTTCAAATTGGAAACTCATGAAGTAATTTCAATACAAGTACTTGAATCTTGACATCAAGTTTATCTCGACCTGAAGATCGAGCATTTTTATACATTTCTTTTTGTCTATGAATAGACATAAGCTGAAAGAATCTTAAAGAAGATTCAATATGAATAGAGCATATCTATTGTTATGCACGAGGCAGGCCAAAAATGTGTTTGGTCAAGCAATATATTAGTTGTAAGATTGTTAGATGTGAATAAAGATAATTATATCTTTTCTTGGTTGGTCAAGTAATATCCATGGATATACAAAGATCATTACATTTAGATCTTCAAACATTCATTAATGCCTCCTCAAATGTCGTAGAAATAATTGTTATGCACGAGGCAAGCCAAAAATGTGTTTGGCTAAGACCATTGGCCCAACATACCCAAAAGATATGTGGATTTACTTTTACAATATATGATAAAAGCTACCTTGTGTGAAGATAATGCAATATGTATACCTCATTTTGAAAGTGGATACATCATGGAACATATTACTCCAAAATTTCATCCCTCACGATCTTTAGAAAAGTAATATTCAAGATTGAATTATGAAGATTCAAAGATCTTCTGTGATGTTTTCATGAGGAGGAGTAAATACACGTTGCACTCTTTTTCCCTTAACAGAGGTTTTGTCCCAATGGGTTTTCCTGGTAAGGTTTTTAATGAGGCAACATGTTATGCGTATTAAAGATGTGTGTACTCTTTTTCCTTCACTAATGAATTTTTTCCCACTGGATTTTTATCTTAGTAAGGTTTTAACGAGGTACATTATCTTCATAGACATCCAAGGGGGAGTGTTATGAATATTTATCTATGTGGATGTCTATCATGATTAGAACTTTATCTAAGGAGTTTGATTTATTTATTATTATGAATATTATCTCTATTAATTAGAGTTTAATGTATTATGTACTTCTTATGCCTATAAATAAATGATTCATTGAAGACATTGTATACACAAGTCTATATTTGCGAATAATACAAATCTCCTTTTTTCTCTCATATCTTTGTTCTTCCATTCTTGTTCTTTGTTCTTATTTTTGTTCTTTGTTATTTTAATTCACAACACGAATTAGTAATATATTAATTTTATACAAAATTTGAAATATTTTAAACATGATTATAAATATTAATTTTATCAATATTGTATCGATGAACATATCATTTCTTTTTTGGTACTAGTGATTATTAATAGCCACTACAACAAAACAGTTCTTTAGCGGCGTTTTTTTAACCCTATAGCGGCGTTTTTTAGCGCCGCTAAAAACTTTCCCGACGCTTAAGAAAGCGCCGCAAGAAACGCCGCTTAAAGTAGCGCCGCAATAGTTCGAGAAAACGCCGCAAAAAGTCTAGATCTATAGTGGCGTTTGTATTTACAAGCGCCGCGAATAAGTGTTTTTTAGTGGCGTTTGTTTTTAAAAACGCCGCAAAAAGTCAAGTTCTATAGCGGCGTTTGTAAAATCAAACGCCGCGAGAACATGTTCTATAATGGCGTTTTTAAATATAAACGCCGCGAATAAGTGTTCTTTAGTGGCGTTTGTATTTAAAAACGCCGCAAAAAGTCAAGTTCTATAGCGGCGTTTACAAACACAAACGCCGCGAGAACATGTTCTATAGTGGCGTTTTTTTTTACAAACGCCGCGAATAACACCATGTTTCAAAAAAAAATCAAATAAGCATACATATTATATAATAATTTAAAATGCATTACATTAAAAATTCAAATAAAGCATACATATTATATAATAATTTAAAATGCATTACATTAAAAATTCAAAATTTGAGTACAGAATTATACACTTTCAGGGTTCAAAGATTAAAACAACAGCAAACGATATCAACCATAGACCTTACGCAACCAACGGTTAAGACGTGCAGTGGACAACCTTAAACACCACTTCTCGTTCGTATCGATGACTTACGACATAACAGCAGCACGCCCTTTTCTGTCTATTGCTGAGATGAACACAACTGGTATCCCGGTTATCTGTTTGCAATGGCCAAGATAACATAAAAAGATTAAAGATCATCTAATGGTAATTATCAAATAAACAATTCATCTATAGAAGATCCGGGTGCGCGACGAATAGCACATAACATCTCAACTTCTCCACACATCCTTCCATTATTAATTATTAAATTTGAAAATAGAGATTAAGCCAACAGACCTGGGGTATAACCATCTGAATTTCTTGAAGAACAGCTTCCATGATTTTTTATATAATGTCGAATTTCTTTTCCGCTTTAGAAGATCCATCTTGTTTACAATTACAACCAGACCACGACTTGAACTAGCATATTGAAATCTGCCATCAGATTGCTCTGCTGGGAAAATTTATCAGATTCTAAAAAATGCAAGGACTAATAAATGTTTGAATTCCCAGATGATTAGCCAAGACTTGAGTTTTATAGATAAATTAGCATTAAAATTATTTTTTTTCATAGAGGAGAGATCCAAGAATAAATGCACAGATATAATTTAAGCATGTTCTTATGATACATACAAGTTTAGAAATACTAAGCTAATAATGCATACCTTAAAGTATGCACCAATGGAACACTACATCCATATTTTGAATTAAGTTTCTGATCAAAACAAAAAAAAAGACGGTTGTTAGATGAGCTCCATCTTCTAACATAAGACAGAAACGAAAATTAACAACTTATAAGGGAAGGCAAATTTACAACCTCAATTTGAATAACAATTAGATCAAGAAATGTGAAGCCATTGCGGACTTCAATGATAGATCTGTTTTCGAAAAGAAATCAAACAAAGGATCAGTTAGATAATTTTGTTACTAAGCAATGCAAAACATAAAAATAATTAGTAGTGACTGATTAGGAAGAAAAAGAGCATACTTAGGACCAGTACATCCCATAGTTGTCCCCAAGCCTCCATTAAGCTTTAAAACAACGGCCCTGTTTGGCAATTAGCGGATAGCTGATAGCTGATAGCGGATTACATTAGCTGATAGCTGATAGCTGATTGCATTAGCTGATTTGACTAGCGGATTGTATTAGCTGATTGTATAAAAGTGTTTGGTAAAATTAACTGATAACTGATAGCTGTTTGATTATTTAAACAAGCAAAATGACATATAAGGACATGATTATATTCAATACTTGTTTGAATAATTTATCAGTTATGAATATTTTGTATCTAATAAACATTAATTAGATTTGTAAAAATTATTTTTAATATAAATTTCCTAAACATATTTGAAAGATTTATATATTAATTTATTATTTATATAATTATTAAAAAAATTATATGCACATATAAATATGTGAAAATAAAAAATAAAATTAACTTACAAATATCACCATATAAATTAGTAGTAACAACAAATAAGTCGAATATTTAATATATTATTATTTATATTAAAAATGTTATTATTTAATTTAGGTTATTCAGAAATTTTTGGTTTTTGTTAAGGGTAAAAGAGTCATTACAACTCTAATATCAAACCTCTAATTTTAAAAAGCTCATATTAGGAGCTTTTTCAAAATTAGCTTTTTCACCTCAATCCGCTCTTTCAATCCGCTATTTACCAAACATCAATATTAGCGGATTTGACTAGTCAAACCTCTAATTATACCTCAAACCTCTAATTTTTGCCCAAACCGCTATTTACCAAACGGGGCCAACAAGTTTGTCCAGTAACTTCTTAGTTGCAGCTGCATCTGCATTTAGATTTATTCATTAGATCAAACCAAAGGCAAACTCCAGATTCATTAGATAATTACCTTCAGGAATTGGAGCCAATGTGTCATAAGGAACAACCATTTCATCAGTCGGTGTTTGGATCTTACTCCATTCTACATGATGTGCTTCTCAACTTTTTTTATACAACAATTTAATCGCCAATTCCGAAATATCAGAATTCAAAATCTAACTAACAACAATCAAATTTCAAAAAAAGAGAAACGGAGACATTACCAAAGATAGAGGGAGACGAGGTTGATGAATCCGTTTTTCTCCTTTTCACTGCGGAATTATAAAAAATCAGAATCATCGTTAATGTTATCATTATTGTTAATTAAAAATTCTCCGAGAAAATCAATGAAAACAAACGCACCTGATTTGAGTAAGTGAAGGAAGGGAGATTTGATGTGATCCAGTTTTTCCATTGGAAAAACAAGTGTGAATCGGTGATAATGTCAAGAACAACGACAAAAACAAGGAAATGAAGGGAAACGACAAGTGAATAGAGTGTGGAGCGAGGAGGACATGTGTGTGATCCTTTTATATTGAAATTCTAACAGCCTCGTGAAATTTGCATCGCGTCTACGTTTACCAAATTTTCAAAAAATAATATTTAGAATCAGTCATAGAAACTCGATTTAAGCTTAAGAATCCAGAAGACTCATCCTGTTTACACCAAACCATCATAAGAACTTGAAATAACATGGAGGCAAGTCTCCCCTTCCCCCTCACAAAACGAACCCTAAAACATAGATACACAACACAACATCTATTTGGAACTGTAGCAAAAATATTTCTCTGCTTGAATCCATGGCTTGAAATAACAGGGAAATTTTTTAAATAATAAATTCCAAATTCTCCCTCATGTATAGCCCATCAGATAGGTGATGCTTAAGCGATTTCACAATTCCATTTCACAATTCCATTTTCACATTCCATTAAATATAAATGGAATAACTAGAAAAACTTACTGAATCTCGCCGATGATGGGGTCATATCACTGGTCAAGATGAGGGAGTGAGAGGTGACTGAGGTCGACCATGGAGGAAATTAGGGATCGTGGGTTTGATTTGGAGATCAGGGTGGGGGAGAAAAATTGAGAGTGAGTATATCTTCAAATGACGCGTTGAGTTTTATATTACCTATTGTGGCATTTTTTGTAAAACGCCACCAAAAAACTAAACTTGTTGTGGCGTTTTCATCACAAACGCCCCAGAAACATAACTTTTTGTGGCGTTTTTGTCACAAACGCCACTAATGTGTATTTTATTGCGGCGTTTTTTGGTAAAACGCCACCATAGATATTTTATAGCGGCGTTTGTTACTAAAACGCCACCATAGATCATTTTATTGCGGCGTTTGTTCCCAAAACGCCACCATAGATCATTTTATAGCGGCGTTTGTTCCTAAAACGCCACGAGATTTGTTGTTTTATGGCGTTTGTTAGGTAAACGCCACAATATGTAAAAATTTAGCGGCGTTTGATCAAGAAACGCCGCGAAAAGCGCCGCTATATATCAAACTTGGTGTAGTGAGCGGTGAGGTTATTGATTTGAGTTTTACTAAGTTTTAAAATTTTTGTGTATGGTTTATTTTTTATTTTTTTGTATAAAATATACTTCAATTACATAGGTAGAAATGTGTTTACATACAAATAAAAAATTTAAAATTAATTAAATGATTATATATATATAATTATAAAGACAAAAAGGTAAAAAAATATTAGATTTAATTATATATATATAATCATTTAATTAATTAAATGTAATACTAAATGTAATACTAAAGACCAAATTTATAAATAAAAAAAATGAAGTTGGTGACCGAATTATGGATTGTTTTGATCGACGGAATTTCATAGAAAGAATAGCGGTACGAATGAGCTAATATTCTCAACAATCCCTCGTAATACTGCAGAAATTGTCATTATTCATGAAATGTTTAACTTGCTTCTTTATATCACCAAAACTTTTTCATAAAAAGATGATAATTTTCAATGAAAATAATAATATGGGTGATAGGATTTCTCGTGAGAGAAAAAAATAGACAACTAGCAAGGTGGGTGTTGACACTTCACCTTGCTCTATTTTTGCACCCACAGATATTTGTTAGTAAAATATTAAAATTTGATAATATTTTTGGTACATGAAAATTTCATTGTAGTGGCTTATAGCATATTATACAAGGTTGCACTTAATATAAAGTAATCATCACACTTTCTTGAATGTCAAGTATCAAAGGTTAAGTCAAAATTGAGATGTCAAATATAATGGATAGATAGATAGATATTAATTAAATCAAATTTTCTAAGAGTAAATCCCAAAACTCTTAAGCATCAGAGCAACTTTGAAAATTCGAACTTCAAATTTTTTTAAACTCTTTTTAATGTACAAATTTAATTTATCAGTTATTTGTTAAGAAGACTTCAATAACTATAACCAGGTACAACTTTTAGTAGCATTTATAATAATATGTAACAGTAGAGGCTAATATCAAGAAAACTTGGACTAGAAACAAAGCTTTTGACATTGGTATGCATCGTCTACATTCTTCTATAGTACATTTTTACTTTCAAGTGGCATATAAATATAGTTTTTTTTTCATGTTTGTTCATATTTCGAGGGTGAGTAGGCACAATTCCATTAATGAACACATTCAATTAAGGTCATAATTAGGTATTAAGCAATGATTTAACTTTTAAGGACCACAAGCAAGGCTTAATCAGCTCCATTAAAACCCTAATTATCACCATTATTGACTGTGCTTAGCCCAAGATTTCATGCTCCTCACTATTCATGCTTGTTGATGACATTAGCTTCTCATCTTGTTTTGGTGCCTAGCATTTGCTAGCTAGCTTTGTGCACCCCCTCTTGTCCTTGTATGAATGAAAGATGATATCCCTCTAAATCAAAATACATCTGTACCAAATTTATTCATTATCTCTTGGTTGAGGGCTTTGCTCTGACTAATTTAGACCGATCCGTTTCGCACATTTAATTTTAGTGGGTGAGTCTCATATAAGAAATTTTTTATATACACAAGTCTCAAATTGCTCGAGACCAATTTAAGTAATACCAAATTGCTTATCACTTAGATCAACCTCGTTGGTTATTATTTATTATATTTTAAGTGTATAACCCTTATACTAGATGAAATTGTTAATATAATTTTTTATTTACCTCACTAATATGGTACAAATAGTTATTTGAATATAATTTTTATACAATGTAGTTACGTTAAATATTTAGTTTATATCAACGTGGATTGATTCAATTGATTGAATACTCATCAACGCTCAAATAAATGTTAAACTCTAAATCTCAAATATTCGTACAAAAAATATTAGTTCATATATTTTTATTTAAAATTCATGTAATTCTTACCTTCAATGTTTATAATATCATAAGAAAAAAATAAAAATAATTTTGGTATTTTATTAAAAATAATATATTGTCATAGATAACAATTTGGTTAATAATGGGGGATTGCTGAAATGATAAGTAAATCACGTTTGAAGTGATTGCTGAAATGAAAAAAAAGAGCTGTCCTGTCTTTGCATTTTTTCAATGTTTGCAAAAGATAAATGGACACGTTTAAGCCACCTATTAAGTGTTGAATGATATTTTATTTTAAATAAATAAATAAAATAATTGTTTTTATTTGATACAGTGTTGGTAAAAAGAAAATAACTCCGCAAATGATGTTTATATAATATTAAATGAATTTTTAATATATTTAAATATTTAAAAATAAATAATAAACACTTGATTTTATGTAAATATCATTTAGTGAATTGTATTTTTTAATCAACGATTTGTCAAATAATAATAATGAAAAAAACATAAAAACCAATAGGAGGAAAAACAGAGAGCATTTCTATAACCTATCAAAGCTACAATTGATGTAATTGAACAACTCAAGCATTCCCAATATAAAAAGATAGGGTACTACATGTCGTACCGACATGGCCTAATTTGAATAATTCTAAATTGATTTTGCATATTTTTATTTTTAGATAGATATGTATTTATGTTAATTGTATAAATATAAATACTACATAAACTATTAAAATTGTTTCTGAAAAAATAAATTATCAAAAATTAAACTAATAAAAAAATGAAAAAAAAACGTTGCCGACACACCTAAATAAACTCATATTTTTGTTGAATTTAAATAAATTAACAATAATCTACTCACAAATAAACTTTTAGTTTTTTGAGATTAAAAAAAAGTTAAGAGTTACGTTTGAAAAAAAAGCTCAGAGTTTATTTTTCAACAAAATAGAGTTTTATTAAATATATGATATAAACAAAAACTCAAAATCACATAAGAAAAGTACAACAACAAAATCAATATTAAACAATGTCTAATAAAAACAATTTTAATATAATATAATTAATTATATTTTTAAAAAGTTATATTCTATTAATGTAGGTTATTTAATATAATTAAACTCTAAATCCTAAAATCATTAAATCATAAACCTAAAACACTAAATACTAAACTCTAAACCCTAAAACATTAAAACCATTTTAAATGGGTATTATTACATTAGAACCCTAAATTAATGAAATACAACTTTTTTTTTATTGAAAGGAGCACTACAACTTAGACCTTGTTAAAAAATCTCCCTAAATCTAGTTGGAGAAAAAAAGAGTGTCTAAAATTGTAGTTACAATGATTGATAACTTAACATCAACCCAAACACACAAGCCAATTATAAAAGCATAATACTGAAAACAACATTAGTCAACCCCTATGGCAAGCAACTGCCCCTCGACGCCCCCATCGGCTGGACCCTAAGACGACCACACCAAATCTCCAAGCATCGCACTCTGTACATGCTCCGGCGGCTCCCACCAAATCCATTCACTAAGTTGGTGACCCCGTACTGTACCAGCGAGTGCATCCGCTACCGAGTTTCCCTCACGACAATCATGCTGCACAATCACCTACCATTCACGACGCAGTAGCCCCTTTGCCACCACAAGCAAAACATTTTGGTCGTGACTGAAAGAAGCATCCGTCAAAGCTTCAACCACCTCCTTGCTATCAGATTCTAATACGATGCTCCTAAACCCCAAGCGCCAAGCATGCCTCAAACAATCAACAACAGCCCACAACTCCGCATTTAGAACCGAGCAACGCCCAATGCTACGTGCAAAGCCAAATTTTCAATCGGCAACCTCCGATCAAACAACCCCTCTACCGCAGCACTATCATCATGACTGCATACTGCGCCATCCACATTAAGCTTTACCCAACCCGCCGGAGGCCTTTCCCAAATCGTGCTAGCAACCCTAAGAGGGGTTGAGACTCGCAAGCCAACGACTGGTCACTTCAAAGAATCAACAATCGTAACAACATACCGCATACAAGATGGAATAAAATCTTCAGTTTCCACATAATTATGATCAAAAAGTCGCTTATTCCGACGAGTCCATAATCGCCAACAAAAAACTAGGAAGAGAATATGCCAATGCTCCTTGAGAGCTCCATGTTGCCCTCGAGTACACATGTTTCACTGGAACCAATCCGTGAGAGAAAAGGTTCTGAAAACCTTTAAGTGCGAAGGTCAAATCAACGTCTTCCATACCATCATAGCCTATAGACAATCGTGCAACACATGAAGGACATCCTCCACATCCGAACAAAAAAATGCACAACACGCATCAGTGGCCATATGCCTTCGTACACGCTCCGAATTTGTCAATAGATTACCTCTCATGGCAAGCCAAAAGAATGTATGGATACGCTGCGAAACTTGTAGTTTCCAAATCATAGCCCAAGGGTTACCATCGCTAACTCTACTATCACCAACAATTTGGTGATACGCCGAACGTACTGAAAACTTCCACTTACTCTCCCCAATCCAACCTATTTGGTTCGGAACGAAGGCATCCGAATGAGCAACCATCGCAGAAATACACCGAACCACCTCCTTAGATACCACGACACGCAAGAGAGCAACATCCCAATGACCATTAATCGCAACAAATGACCTAATCGGGCACGATGGAGGTGGATGATCTCGAATCAATAAAAATGCTAACGGACCAAGGCCTTCAAGCCAATTATCAAACCAAAAATCAACCGTGCATCAATCTCGTAGGCACCAAATTATACCAGAACGAATATCATTTTCCGTATTAGACGAAAAGAAAATATGCGTCTTGGAAGCACTCACTTTATGTTCCGATGTCGAACAAAATCCCTGAACAGTTTCCCGAATCACCTCCATCTGAGAAACTGAGGCTTCAGCGAACAATACGACATCGTCAGCAAAGAAAAGTCGTGAAATACTCGGCCTCGTGTAGTTAAGAAAAATCTCCTTCCAGTTCCCCAATTCAATCTAAACATCAATAGTCTGGGAAAAACGCTCCATACACAGAACAAAAATGTACAAAGACATAAGGTCTCCTTGTTGAATACCACGCGACGGTCGAAAGCTTTCAGTAGGCTCACCATTCCACAGAATTTGTATAGATATCGAGGTAATACAATCTATGATTTAGCGAATAAAATTTGATAGTAGACCAATATCTCGTAATGTATCCGCGATGAAGCACCTCCCAAGTCTATTGTAAGCTTTTTCTAGATTAATCATTATCGCTATCCAACCTTTTCTACCTTTTTTCTTCCGCATCGAATGGATTACTTCTTGCGTTAAAACAATATTATCAACATTGCACCGCCCTGGAACGAAACTCACCTGCGATCCAACTACCCAACGAGCCATAAAAGGTTTCAGCCTATTAACAATAACTTTCGTTAGGGTCTTGTAAACCACCGAACATAAGCTAATAGGCCAAAAATGCACAAAAGATTTAGGTGAAGGAACCTTGGGAATAAGAACAACCAAAGTACGATTAAACTCTGTCGGGACCATATCACCTTCAAAGCAACGACGTACAAAATCCACCACACTTGGTCCAACTATATCCCAATTACGTTTAAAAACATAGCTTGCAAACCATCATAACCTGGAGCTTTAAGCAGATTCGTGTCAAACACAGCCCCACGGACCTCATTAACCAAAACTGATGCCGTAAACCAGGCTCCATCCACCCTCGATAGCACATCAAATCAGCTTGCAACGTCCCAACTAGAACATGAAGATGTATCCGAAGAGAAGAGATCACGAAAGAAATTCACCACCCCTTGCTGAATGAGAACACCATCATCACTCTAAATCCCAGTCTCTAACTGTAACATAGAATAAGTATTTTACCAATTTCTAACTTTAATAGCTCTGTGATAAAAGCTCATATTATGATCTCCATCTGAAATCCACTAGCTCTGAGACCTCTGAAACCAAAAGCTCTCCTCGTAGGCGAGCACCGAATCCAACTCCCTCTTAAGATCATCTTCCAAAGTATGAAGAGCCAGATTGCTCGAGAACTCAAAAGCCTTCTTAAAACTTTGAATACGCGCAAATAGTCTCGACTTACATTAACCAATATGACCAAAGACCTCCTTGTTCCAGGTTGAAGCATTACGCCGAAAAGCCTCAAGATTAGCTCTCAGTGGCTCATCCCCACTCCAACCATGCCTTAGCATATCAGAGAACTGCATGTCATCCTACCAGGCCGCGAGATAACGAAAAGGGGCATTCGGTTTAGCATGATTAGCTAAAGAGCTCACTAACATGACCAGTCTATGATCGGAACCCAAACGAGCTAGATGGGACACAAAGGACTCAGGCCACACATCACCCCAAGCACTATTACTTATAACACCATCTAAACGTTGCTGGAGGTTGCCCCGTTTCCAAGTAAAGCATGAGCCATGAACGTCTAGGTCGAAGAGACCTTCCTTTTGCATAAAATCACCAAATCTGCGGCAAACCCCAACACGCCTCTGTGAACCCCCCAATCTCTCCGAGGGATTAAGAATGGCATTAAAATTACCTCTCAATACCCATGGTATATCGCCACTCAGGGTTTAAAGTAGCCAGTTGCTCCCATAAACCATTAAGAACCTAGAGAGTCAGACTGGCATAAACAAAAGACAAAAGCATTTCCACCCTCTACTGTAAATCTACACAAATAGAGTGTATGAATTGATTACAAACATCCAAAATATCTAACTTTACAGCAGCCTTCCACAACACCCAAATACCACTAGAAAAACTCGTGGCCTCAACCCTGTAAGAAAATGCAAACCCATGCCGAGCGATAATCTTATCTGCCTTCTTTCCACTTATCCGAGGTTTCGGTAACACAACAATATCTAGTGCTTGCGTCTTAACCAAAAGCTTCAAAAAATGATTAAACTCGGGGTCTAGAGCACCATGAACATTCCAATATAAAACATTAACCATAAGGAAAATAAACAAAAATGATAACATACCCGATCACTAGTCATTCCCATCCTCAATAAAAGTCGTGTTGGCTCTCCATTGAAGTCCGGAGTCAGCCCCTGTAGCCTTCACCACATCATTGTGTTTTCTAGGCACCCTGGACTTAGCTATCGCATCCAAGCCTTCTAAAGTTTGGCCAATCCACTCCAAAACATTCACTAAATTTGGTTGTCGATTTTCTTTCTTTTCAGACACCTTCTACCGGTGAGGGTAAGGGATTTTGCGGGCCATATTCTTGATCTTTGAAAGTCGTCGTTCTGTGGATAAAGCTATCGAACCACTACAACTCGTTATGACCCTCATCTTCTTCCCAGATCCGGTCTTGTTGACACCTAAAGCACCCCGGACCTTAACTACAATGTGGGTGCCACTCGGGATTGATATCGAAACTGGAACGACATCCTCCTTAGACGCCACGTCTGTAGCCTGGACGACCGACTCAACCTCCATACCTACAGCCTTTTTCGACACTCCATCAGTCACCTTCTCCGACTCAGGAGCAACAACATCCTTAGACGTCGCAACGTTCAAAACAACTCCAGGGCTCACAGATACGACAACGTCTTGTAACTCTGGATGAGCCATCTCCTTATGTTGTACCCCATCCACGTCAACCACAATGACCTCTTTCCCTTTGCTCGCACGGCTCATCGAACTAGTCGGACTATCCACACTCGCTTCATGTCTCGGGGTGCTTCTTTGCTTAGAAGACTCAACACCCTCACATTTGTAACACCCATGGTTTAACAAGGTAAAATGTATATATATAGAAAAGTGCAGCTTGGGAGACTCAAACTCGAGACCTTTGAAATGGTGTGCATGAGCCTTAGCCAACCGAGCTAAGCCAACCCTTAGTTTTAGTCTCCATTGTTTTAATGTTAATCTTGCAATCGATCCGAGACAAAAATATGAAATAGAAGCTCGTTTTTAGCCCTTTTTCATCTGCCTTATTTTGATTAAATTAATATCCCGAAATAACGACCCGTTTCTCTCTCTCTCTTTTGCTGCCTGTTCACCTTCTCGATCGGCCACCGTCGATCTTCATCACCGTCGGGCGGTGGTGGTCACCGCCAACATCGTCAGAGGCGTCACGTCGTTGCGATTTCAGCCATGGCCACCACACGCGTAATCGAGCCACCTTTCGCCGACAAATCCCGTTTGAAGCTTCGGCAAGAAACCCAAATCGTCATTATTGTTTCTTGTATTTTCAGGCCTCGATTACCGTCCGTTTGTGAAACAGACACCAGATTCGGGCTCTTGACGTGACGACGAGCAGATTCCAACTGGCGAACTACCCATCAGACATCGGGAGAGGCCCATCGAAGTTACGAGTTTTCTGATGACTTCAAATCATTTTGGGTAAGTTCCGAACGTTTTCCGGTATAGATCGTTAGGTTTCTGGTTTGGTTGAACAAGGTGTCTCATAGGCTTTGGTTTTCTAGCAGAATCGATGTTAGTGAAGTCGCCGGTGAGAAAGCCAGTGAACGTCAGTGAGGAATCTGGTGAAGTAAGGTGAGGCCCGGTTTACCTCTGAACTGGGCCTGAACCGGTTAAGTCAGTTTGGGCTCAACGAAACCAAGCCCTTTGCAATATGAACCGACCGAACCAGTTGAACCGGTTGGCCCATAGCTCAGACCTGACCAAACCTGTGTCAGACCCGCCTGACTTGACCTGAGGTCGACCCGATCCGTCCGCCCGACCTATTAACCTGTTGACCTGACCCGTATGCCCGACCCGTTAAATCGTTGACCGAGTCAAACCTTCTGAGTCAACTCAGTGAGCCAACCCGTCTGAGTCAACTCGCCCGAGTTGACTCAGCCGAGCTAACCCACTTAACCAGTGATGTCAGTGTTGACTTGACCGCTGATGTCAGCGTTGACTTTGACTATTGACGTCAGCGTTGACTTTGACCCAAAAAGTCAAATTTTACGAAAACTCATATTTTATGTTTTTCGACGTCCTGAGTCCGATTTTGAAGCCCATTTCACAAAATTCTGACCCAAAAGCCTCTGAATCTAACCTTGAATTCAAACTTGATTATGTATTTAATTATTCAGTTAAGAGCTCTGTGAATAAGGATTAAAATGGGACATTGTGTGATTGAAGGTACTCATAGTTCCTTAAATACAAATGGTTGAGGGACGTCAAATTCGGGTTCAAGAGTGTTCGAATGTCGTTCGAGGATCAACCAATATAGCAAGGATTCAATGTAATACATTACTATCTTATGCATGTTTTAGTAACATGTTGGTACTCGGTTAATGTTTGTACGACTATGTTTGACCATATGACTATTTCTGCATATGTTGATCAATTTTGAAATAATAATAATAATGGTCAAGACAAATATTCGAATAAGAGGTTTGATAAATCGAAAGGACTTCTGAGTTCAGAAACCATTACTAAAAACAATTTATCTCTAAGTCTGATTATTTGGCTAATGAATTACAAAAATGCCCTCGATGTATGAAAATGACTAAAATACCCCTAATAATGAAAGTGGTTTGAGAATCTACACTAGATCTGGTAAAACAACTGATCCTTCTGAAAATCTTGAAATTTTCTTGGGAAGTTATAGTAGCGAGGCTTCACCTTTGAAACTGTAAATTGCTCAGATTCTTTTTGAGATTGAATAATCTCTGAAGACTTTTGCGAGAAAAATAATTGTATGTTTGGATTATTCAAAGTCACGTAAATTCTTGAATTGATTGATATAACTAAAATGTTTGGAAATACTGATAAGGATGAATCGATCAGAATATCCATAATGACCAAAAAGAATAATCTATCCCCGACACCAATTGCCAAATTAATCAAAATGATGGATTTACCCTCAAGAACTTTAGCGAATGAATAGATGGAAGAACCGAGAAACTCTAAATAATTGAAACATTTTCAAGCATCGTAATGTCTGAAATACCTTCGAATACTAGAATGTTGGAGAATACTTCTAAGACATGGAATTAGAAATCCCAATAAAGACAAACAAATGTAATGGCTCCAAAAGTGGTAAAATACGACCCATTTCAGTTGGTCGTTTCAGATACTATGATGATAGTGGGAGAATAGCGTGTGAATGCACGTGCAAATTATTTGGAGAAAATACATAGTTAATAGTGAGAATGATTTGTTCTCCTTAGGCACATTCGATGTTTTGGAATGAGTTCAGGTACAATGCACATGTTGAATACTTGGAAAATACCGCTCGAATATATGCTCGATTTCTAGTAATAAGTTCAGTGGAAGGTTGGTGAAGGCGAACTATTTCTGTTATACTATGTAGTCAGTTTTGAGAAATGAATGGTTGAGGTGTATTCATCCGGTGAGATATTAAACACTGTGTTAACGAGTTTCAATTGGTTCAAAGGGACGAGAAAACCTGATGAGAAACTAGAATTCCTGAATTCTGTACATTACCGTTTATACCTCATTGGTTCAAATTACTAGATTACCCTCGAAGGTCAAAATGACCATAATACCCTCGTAGGCTGTAACGTTTAATTTTACTCACAATATATTTGAAATCTCAATGATCTTGATGCATCAACTTCCGATGTTGGTTCGATCCGTCTTATCAAACTCCTCTATTCTTAGGGACCTCATTCTAAAATCAGCCCAAAATTGTCAAATGTCATCTTGCTGATATCTATCAAGTACCTCTGAGAAATGAATTGAGTCATAAAGCGCGCACCATGTAACTGTAAATACTTTCTATTCTAAACCAAGACCATCTGCCTAAAATTAAAAGTACGACTTGTTATTCGAAAAGAAAGTAATTCCCTGGTTTCTGACCTATGATATGAAAGATATATATGATATATGGCATTGAATACTAAATAATAATAAAATAAACTTGACATATGTCTTCTGGTATAAAAATAGATCTAACATCTATTTTCTGTAATACTGTCTTCTGAATATAAACTGAAATCATCTAGGGTATACTATCTGGGATATGAATGAAGATCTGTAGGCTCAGCGCTGGATGTCCTTCTGGACCTAAGCTTCTACGCCCAATGGGCCTAGGGTAAGTCTTTCTGTAAGCTCCTACGCCCAATGGGCCTAGGGTAAGTCTTTTGCATACTATTTTGGGGTTCTGCATATTGGCGTACGGTTGGAGGGTAGTTAAGTAAATTAATTAAACTTTCTGACCTCTTTTGAAACATACCCTACTAAATTAATGTATCAAAGTTGAACTCTCAGTAAACTTACAATTTGTGGTTAATGAACCACTCTAAACTCCTTGATTTAACTTCTGAAATCTGAATCTCTGGCTTTAGACCCATCTCCTAAGATTCAGGTGATCAAATAAAGAACAACTCTGTTACCTTCTGATATAATGCTTCACTGAAATATCGAATCGTAATTTGAGCTTACCGTTGCCCGGTTCATCATGACAGTGTTAAGCTTAACATCTCTTTGTAGTCTGTATTACTGAGCTTTCCGAAGCTCACATTGTTTTTACCATCACATGTTATAAGATCAACCTTGTTGTAACTATCAACGTCGGTATGAGAGTTTCTTCAGCTTGCTCGCGGAGTATGGTATATGTGTAATTAGGGGGCATGTATGTCACGTTTTGATTTATATTCGAGTCTGAAATTTGTTTTAGCAATTTGTATTATAGTTTCTATTTTGTAGTCTAAATGTTTTATGAAATTGTATTTTAATTCAAAACTTGATTGAAAATTTTAAATGGTTTAGCAATTGTTTATTTGAAATTTTAACGTGGGTCACTTCGGTGACCCTAATGTGACTTCCTATGATCCATATTAACGCATAGGCGGGTCTAGGGGGTTACAACGTTGCTTATTCACTAATTGATATCCCACGTTATCACCCATCCTCGCAAAAGAAGCAACAATACCCAAGCGCGCAAATCTACCTCTCCTACCCACAGTCGTATTGTAGTCCACCCACACAACGGTACCCAAAGCTCCTGTGATGTGCCTAAAAATACTCTTAGTATAATACTGGTACGGTAAACCCGACAATTTGACCCAGACCACAATCTTCACCGGGTGATCTGTAGTAGTTGAAAAGCTCCGGCTCCAAAGCTGCACCGTGAGGCAACTGCCATAAATTACCTACGGAACCCCCATCAACACTCTCTGACAGTCATCGGCAGAAGTGAAACGAACTAGGTAATATTCATTGTCGATATCAATTAGCATTATCTCTCATCTCAGATTCTAAAGAGCCTTAATTCTAGCTAAAAGAGCCGAATAACCAATTGCTCTCCCAAGCAATCTAACCACTATAGAATTGGCTAGCTTAGCATCGATCTATTTATGCAGACGTTTCAAAAAACCAATCGAAGGAACCCCATTGATTGTACACAACCGAACATCCTCATCACTAACCTCAATTTCTAAATCCAGAATGGCAGCAGAACGTTGCTCTGTCCCACTCATGCCCAAGACCATATCCCGAAAGGATGACGATGTCGTGACACTCAAAACCGCTCCATCCTTCGCCAAGTTTCCAAGGTTCGCCCCAAGCGTCGACACAGAGGCATCCCCAGCCGTCGAACCAACTAACGGGGCTGGAGCGACAACAGGATCACCTTGTGCCGGTGATCCCATATCCATTACACAATCCTCAGTATCCCGCTTACCACCTGGAAGCACCGCGCCAGGGTGTGCAATGTCCGACGGACGGTCAGCCCCCGTACCATCAGGCGGCGCCGTCAAAGGATTTGCCTCAGTTAGTTTAGGGCAAGCTGTCGAATCTTTCGAGAAAGTCGGAGCAGAATTCATACTTAAACCTATAAAATACAACTTTTTAATTTTTAGGAACATAATTAATTACATTCTATTAGATTCTACTGAAAAGTAAAATAAACATTAATGATTAAATTTAACTAGTTTTTAGAAGCATCTATAGCAAAAACTAAAAAAAAAAATAATTCGTTCCAAATTATTTTGATTAAAGACCTTCATTGAAAATATCCTTTTATTCAAATTAAAAATCTAAAACAGCGAAAGGACAAAAAGGAGTGCATCAAAATAATAGAAAAAATCACTTAAAAAAACATATACTGATCACCTTTGATACAATACAACATGATTTTTAATTTGTTTATTTGAGAGTAGATTATTGTTTACTTCAATATCAGGAACAGTTGATGAGAATTTAAGTCATCGAAATAGTCATGTCAAACTCACATTTACCTTTGATTTGACGCTACTTTCAATATATGTGATGATGATTATTAGTATATAATCAAGTTCATTGTCGGCAAATTTTACATTAATCGCACCACATAATCCGAATTCCTTCCCGTTCCTTTCCCATATAATTTCATTATGTAATGCAGGTGGTTCAAAGTTCGGTTTTAACTGAATTAACTGATTAAATTAAAAAATAATGTTAATTGGTCAATTAATTTTATGTTTGGTCGGTTAACAGTTAATGATTTTTTTAAACTTCGGTTATCAGTTAATTCGGTTATTAACCAAAATTATTATAAATTAATTATTATATATAATTTATTTTTGGTCATTAAACTTTAAAAATTTATAAAATGATCTTTAATTTTTTTGTATATTATAGAATGATCATTAAATTTATTCAATTATTACAAAATGGTTATTAAACTCTTCAATATTTATTACTAATTTATAACGTGCAATGACCATTTTGTAATAGTTTGATAAGTTTAATAATTGTTTTATTAGTGACCATTTGTGTAATTTACCCAAAATTTTATAACAAATTTTGGTCAATTCGAAAAACCGACCGAATTAACCAAACTTTTTTCGGTTCGGTTAAAAATTTTCGGCTTGATTAATAGTTGTAATCACTAATTTGTCCGGACCTTAAACCCCCTTTAGTTTTTGTTTACCTTGGGCTTATTAGGGCTATTAGGTAATTAAAAGAAAAAAGAAAAAAAAGAAAAAAAAAGAAAATATATATATATACATACATATGTAGGTATAAATAATGCTACCCTTATTCCCTTATTATTTTTCATATTTGAAAAAAGAAAGAAAAAACCTAAAACATTACTAATATATAATAATATTATAGTTAATAACAATTATGTCTTATCCTTATTATTTATATTTTATTACATATTATTCTCATCATATTATTATCTTTATATTATTACCATTAATAAGTATTATTCTAGGTTTGTTACCATTGTTAATATTATTTAAATTCACTTGTAATTATTATGTATTATCGTTATTATTATTGATATTATACTTATTATTATTATTACTATTATTATTAATAAGAAAATAAAACGTGGATGAAAAGCCCAATATGTTTATTTACAGTCCAAAATATTATACAGATAATGCAACAGCCCGTAGGCCCAAAACAATACATAGCCCAACTAAAAACAAAAACCCTAATCCCCTCTGTCTTATGTGCAGCCGCCGCACCATCTAAGACCGTTGGATCGAGGGCTTGATCAACGGCTCAGATCTACTGCGTCAAAAACCCTAGGGAGAGCCCCAACTGATCTCGCGCCGCTCTTCCCCACAGCCGTCAGATCTGCTGAGATTTGACGGTCCAGATCAAGCCCAGGTCAAAACCCTAGGGAGCCCTCCCCTTCAGCTCCGCGCCGCGCATCTGAAGTCGTTGGATCTGGGAGCACCCAACGGTCCAGATCCCTTCATCCAGAAACCATGCCGATCCCGTGACCATCCGTCTGCCCCTGCGCCGGCACGCCCTGCTGCCTCTCCCAACCGGGAAAACCCGACATGCACAGACAAAGAAAACAGTGCATCAGAATACACGAAAATAGCAAAACAAAAAAGCAAAAGCAGCAGAGCTCAGCAACAAGAGACAAAAACAATAAATCGAGCACAGTCAACCTTTTATTATTTTCAGATTCGAATGTAATCTTTCGGATATAAAATCCGAGCCAAAAACAGTGTAAACGAGGGGAATTTTTACAGAGAAAAATAAATAGAAAAACCTTCTAAGGCATCTTTTTCCTTATTTTCGATTCCAATCGCATGCAAACCAATCAATCCAAAAAAGAGTTTTTGATTTATTACCTTTCAAAAAGCCTTTCCTCCGTTCCGTTTCTGGATTCGAGCCGGCGATAAGCCCATCGACTTCCGTCCAGGGAGTTGACCGGGTGAGCCATCGGAGTCACAGAGAGGAACTCTCTTTTCTTTTAGGGTTTTGAACCCTGGTTGTCTGAAACATTTTGGGTTTTTGTTTTAGGGTTTTGAAAGGGGCAAAGGGTTTTCCGTTGTGACGGCTTTAAGTTTTTAGGTTTGAACGGGATGCCGCCGTTGCCGGTTAGCGGCAACCGGCCGTCATAGGTTGTTTTTTTTCTTTTTGGACTCGAATGGTCAGCCGGAGAGGTGAGGGTTGCTCCTTCTCAGATTTCAAAATGGCAAAAGGGGCATAGTGTTTTTTTAGGGCTTTTTATAAAGCTTTAATCTTTTAAAAATGGGCTAATCCCCCTTTGGTCCCCCCGCATTTTGAAAATATCCCCGTGAGGGTCTCCGCTTTTCAAAACCCTTCCCGTGGTCCCTGCTACTTTTCCAGCCTTTTTAATTTGGTCACCGTTTTCATTCTGATCGATGGTCGGATGGGTTAATCCCCGTCCTGGTCCCTGTGACTTTTCATTTCCTTTTAATTGGGTCCTATTTCGCATTTCAATCAGTTTTCCAAACGTGTTTATTACATCTTTGATCCCTGGCAGTTTGCTCTTTTCCTTGCTTAGCTTTTTTATGCATCGGATATATGTTATTTTGCATATTGTTATGTGTATTTATTTTGCCATGTTGTTATATTTATTTGATGTAAATACATGGTACGTGGTTAATGTTTTTTTAATATATGGTTGTATGCTTTTTACATGTATTTTTGATGCATAGTTAGCTTTATTATGTATGTTCATTTTCTTTCTTAAGATGCATTTCAAGAATAATTATATTGCAATGCGAGCGTCTTTTTATTCGGGAACGAACGAGGCCAGTACCAGTCGTAGTGGTGGTGGTTCGGACGTTCCTTCTCGAATATTAAGACCTTTAAAATTCACTCGCTCGTATAACCAAATTTCGATACGATCCATCACTTTAATTCGCAAAATTTAATATTAATTAAGCGGTAATGTTTTTGTTACCGATTTTCGGGCACGACGGGGGTGCTCATCATTCCTCGCTTGTAACCGACTCCCGAACCCTTTTTTAGAAAAAGGAATCTCTGGTTTTATTTCGGTGTCCGGTCTACCATTTTTAAATGGCCGGCGACGACTCCTCTATTTTTTACAAACCCGATTAAATTTTTTCGAAAACCATTTAAACCCGGTTCTTCTAAGTGACACCGGTTATTTTTTAGTCGCAATAGATGGCGACTCTGCTGGGGACAAATTTTTGTTTTCAAAAACAAAAAAAGAGAGTCGAGCCAAAAAAAAACTTTACCGCTCAATTAATATTAGAAGTTGCGAAATAAAGTGACCGAGTCGATCGATATTTGTTTATAAGTGCGAGTTTATTTTAAACGCATTTAAAATTGGCATTCAAACCCGTTCGTTTAAGTGGGGGGAAACGCTAGTGCTTTCGTGGGGATATTGTTCCTCCGTGTAGGCCTAGTAAGTACCTTCGGGGCTCGAGTACCCTATATCTTCGTGAGAATATCGTTTCTCCGTGCAGATATAGCGAAAGGGTCCCCTCGAATTGAACTCGGTTGAGAGGAGCCTATAATGGGTGATGACCGGGGGCCTTGCTACCCTTAGTAGGGGACAGCGAGGACAGTTCGAGTACCTCCTAGAACCAAAACTGCATGTAGAGAACTAGATTGCCCACCCCCTTTAGAGCCATGCGGACAGCCTAGGTTCATTAGACGGGATAAATAGGGTTGCTTGCTTTTATGATTGCCTTTTTATCATGTTTATCCTACACTAACGATTATTCTTATGATCTTTTTGCATCTACTTTTCGTGCATGCATTTCATGAGTTAGGGTGGTTTTACCCATTTTTGGGGCTATCATTGTGGACGAGAGGTTGCTAGAAAGGATAATGCCAATTAGCAAGTCCGACATCGGACAGAACGGATAAATGGGCAGTTTACCGAGCGAAAGCACAGTGTCAAGTCATTTAATGCCCACCACCGAAGAAGGTACATCTCTTCTCCATCCCGAGGAAGTCAAGCGAGATCGGATCTACTCCAAATATCTTGAGCCGCAAAATTTCAAACCGTCTATCGAATCAACATCTTTAGATCGCAAGCGGAAGCATATTTGTAAGACTTTGCTATGATTGTCTTTTAACAAGGAACCTCCTTCACGTTCGAATGATAGTCGACCTAAGGGGAATCACCTATAGGGCCAACACATTTCATCCGCATACACATGTGTACATATTTCATTGCATCATATGTTCATACATCATGACATGCATTGTCCAACTAAATAACGAATTAATATTGAAAAAATATTATTACAGTGGTGAAGTTTCCAATCTACAACCATTCCGCGTTCGTACGATACCCGTTCTTAGTCACGAGCAATGGAAGAAAGGATGGCCATGGTTGAACAAGGTTAGAAGGATCTCGAGGGCCGATTGGATGGAATCGAGCAAAACATTAAGGATCAGATTGCGCAATCACAAACCACCATCATCGCTCAGATGACCGAGTTGCTTGAGAAGAAGTTTAGCAAAGAAGGAGGATCAGGGGGAAATTCGAATGAGAGGGGAGTAGGTGAGACTACATCGCATATCCAACTAGGAGCGCCAACCACCGGGAAGAGAGTGCATATCAACCTCGAGGGAACGCCCGCTAATCGTCCTACGGAAGCACCAGCTAGACGTCACTTGGACCAACCTGATGAGTTAGGGGAAGATCTCGAGGTTGAAGTACCAGATCTAAACATGTTGAATGAGGTAGAAGAAAAGATTAGGGCCGAGGTGGAAAAGAAGTACGAGGAGAAGTTTCGTCTCTTTGAAGAAAAGTTCATGGCCTTGCAAGGAATGGATAAGCAAGGGAATGATGCCAGTGATTTGAGCCTTGTAGCGGATTTAGTTTTACCTCCGAAATTCAAGGCCCCCGACTTTGATAAGTACGACGGGACTACTTGTCCTTCAGCTCACATCACCATGTATTGCCGAAAGATGGCGGCTTTTATAAAAGACGAGAAGCTACTTATCCACTGCTTTCAAGACAGTTTAACTGGTTCCGCAACCCGTTGGTATACTCAACTTAGGCGAGTCGACTTCAAGTCTTGGAGCGATCTTTCGAAGGCTTTTGTGGGTCAATACAAGCATGTAACTGATATGACTCCGAATCGGCTCATGCTACAAGGGATGGAACAAAAGCACGGTGAGAGTATCCGTGAGTATGCCCGGCGTTGGCGAGACATAGCAGCTCAGGTGCAGCCCCCACTTTCGGAATGTGAAATCATTCCTTTGTTTGTTGACACTCTGAAAGGAGTCTTGTACGATCGCTTGATAAGCAATCCCTCCAGCAGCTTTGCGGACATGGTTTTGACGGGAGAACGTATCGAGGACGCCATCAAGAAAGGGAAGATAGTAGATCCCTATGGCACAACCACCCACAAGGGGCATGGGTCCCAAGTTCACATGGTGGGTTCTAACTCGAACAACCAGTCTTCTGGCCGCTACCATAATCAAGCATCCCGGTCTGCAAAGCCTCAAAAGGACCTTCATCCAGTTCCTATGTCGTACACCGATTTGCTCCCAATGCTTATTGAGAAGAAGCTTCTAATTTCGGTTCAGTCCAAACCAAAGGATCCTCCCTATCCCGAAGGCTATGATGTCAATGCTGTTTGTGACTACCATGTGGGAAGCACGGGCCACACCACGGAGAATTGTGGGGCACTGAAAAACAAGGTGCAGGCTCTGATTGAGAACGGTCACTTGACATTCTGAAAGGAAATATCGGGATTGTGACTTTTGGGGTGTGCTAATGCCCGACCATCTTTAGGAGTTTTGTATGTTGCATTTTTCTCTCGAAGTAATGCATGGAACAAACGTTGCTATCCTTTGCCCAAGATAGCAATGATTTTTTTAAGGGCACTTGTTATGTTCACAATTTGACGTTCTAATGAAATGCACTTCTTTTTTAACATACAATGACCTTGAAATCATGTATATGCATATATCTCTCCATACCTCCGTAGGTCCTCGGATATCATATGCATGATGTGGCATTGATTCTACTCAAAGAGATCGAATGTTGTGAAAACGATGAAGTATGATGTCCTGCTCCGGTCGGTAAAGCGAGAGAAGCAAGATCACTATTCCTTTGATGATGTTCGATGATAAGGGAATCTCCTAAGAAAGCCCAAGTAGAGTTACTCGAATGTGCAAAAAATAAAAAAAATAAAAGGGAAAGAGAAATGAAATAAAAAAATATATATTGTTTCAAAACAAAATAAAATTTCAGAGCCTGGTAATAGGCATTAATCAAAAAGCACTCCAATGTTCGAAACCTGGTAATAGGCATTTTCGGATAACGAGTGTGGAATTCTTGGGGCACTCCGCTGAAGCCTGAAACCCTTCGCTTCATGAGTGATGGTAATATTTTCAAGTCGTGACTATGCCGAGTAACTCGGGGTATTGTTGTATGCTCCATCAGTATCCTCAAGACAAAAGACTGTGACGATTTGAATTCCCCTAGGAAAAAGAAACGAATGAGCAAACTGAATAAGTCTCGGATCTGAATCCTTGAGGACACTGACACAATACTAATTGTAATCAGAAGCACATGCTTACATTTAAAATTCGGGGAGTGACATTTTCTATTCAATGGGCTAAATTTTTTTGAAAGCATACGGAGAAACATTATGAGAACTAGAAGGAATAGTAATCGAGCCAATTAAGCAAATACCATAATCATGAGGATGAACCGAGCGATTTGGAAAAGTTTCACAACTTCGCATATCGCCACAACATTCAGAGTCTCCATTGACTCAAGCTGATCATCAGAAAGTAGGATCTAAGACGCTCTTGCATTTGATATCCGGGGCATCCTATTCTATTTTTCTTTTAATTAGAATTTTGACTTCAAGGTTCTGTATGGTAATCAAAAAGGGCATTCTTCATTAGAATGACAATCCATAAACTGGTACCTTTTAAACCAAGAGATCTCGCTGTATTACTTCGGAGATAAATGCATCAGCAAGGCCCAAAGGTTGAGGGGAATGACGTGAGGAGGAATGACAAAGAGTCAGTGAAGCTAAATTGTCGTGATGGGGCACCATTGTCCGTGGCGGAACTAAGGTTTCATGTAGAGAGGTTCAAACCGAAGTGTATGAAAGATAGCGCAAGGCCAGAAAGGATTTAGAATGCGACCGAGGTCACTCGACTCGAATTTTAAAACGAAGAACGAGCGGCAGAAGTTTAGGGGCCAGATTTCTCAAGACACAAGATTGATGGATGGTTGTAGTCCCAAGACAACGACCACTAACCCTAAGAAATGAAGACAAACTAAATCCATGCATCTTTGCATTCTCGTAAACACATGCATCTTTGCATCCGAAAATATGCTCATGCATCATCGATAGCTAGATGTCACCCATGCTAGGAGCATACTAAATCATATCATAGCATTTTGTTTTCTAAACAGATATTTGAAGATTGGTAAAAGAATAAATCTACAGCTTCACGAGAGGAGAAACGAATCTCACAAGAATTAAGAGTCCTTCGACTTGCGTGATTCGGGTTTCTAAAATCCTTCCAACCCCCAGTTTTAATCTTCCTTGAAGATTGTTTTTCTTAAAACTCAAAATTTCTCAATTTTTATCCTTCCAAAAGGTCGTTTTTCTCAAAACTCAAAACTCCTCAATTTTATCCTTCCAAAAGGACGTTTTCCTCAAAACTGAAATTCCTCAATTTTATCCTTCCAAAAGGACGTTTTCCTCAAAACTGAAATTTCTCAATTGTTATCCTTCCAAAAGGCCGTTTTTCTCAAAACTCAAATTTCTCAATTTTTATCCTTCCAAAAGGATGTTTTTCTTAAAACCCAAATTTCTCATTTTTTATCCTTTCAAAAGGATGTTTTCCTCAAAACCCGATTTCTCAATTTTATCCTTCTCAAAGGATATTTTTCTTAAAAGTCAAAATTTCTCAACTTCACCCATTTTAAAATATGTTTTCCCCAAAACTATATCCTTCCTAAAGGATATTTCTCTTAAAAAGATCAAAATTTCTTAATTTTATCCATTTACACATATTTTTGAAAGACAACTTGAATACCTATCGGGACGAAGAGAAAGCGATAAAGCGAGAACTAAAAGGATTTCAGGCGAAACCTTTCAAGTCGCCGCTCCAGAATGTCAGGCGAAATCTGCATATTCGCCACTCAAGGATTTCAAATGAAAGCTTTCAAGCTTACCAACAGATTTCAAGATAAAGGATCCTACAGAGAAAGGGTCCAAACAAGCTCTATAAAGGAAGAACTCGTACAACTCCAGGATCTCGAAAGCGAAAGGTCCTACGGAGAGGGGACTTGTAAATACTTGATTTCAGATAGGAGTTCAATAGAGAAGAAACTACTACTCGAAGGGTACGCTAAGGAAGAGGAGTTCTGTGGAGAAAGAACTCAGAATCATAAGGCTTCAAGATCTCGAAAGCGGAGGGCCCTACAGAGAGAGGACTTGGAGATCTTTGATTTCAAAATACGAGGACGAGAGTTCTATATAGGAAGAACTGCCACTCGAGGAATACGCCAAGAAAATGAGCTCTATAGAGAGAGAACTCATATTCTCAAAGCTTCAGAGAGAAAATACTCGGTCTAGCGTGTTACAACTCCGGGAGAGTAAATCGTCCAACAGAGAAGTTGGACAGATTTAGTTATGACCAGTTTGCTTTTAGACCGCGAAGGGAAGGCAAAGCTATTTGGATGACTAGCTTGTTCTTACAAAAAGGGAAGACAAATGTATTTGAAACCTGCCTATCCGTTCGGGCACTTGGAGAATGGAAATCTGCACACAAAAAAAACTCTGTCTACCTGTTCGGGGTATCCGGAGGGAGAACTCACAATTGGAAGGCTTTGGGAAGAGGAATTACCTGGAATCGCGTGGCTGCGTCGAGAGTAAACCGTCCAACAGGGAAGTAGGACAAAATTAGTGCTTATGGTCTTTGCTTTATTCTTGTTCCACAAGTATAAGCAAAGAGGGGCAGCTGTAATCACTAATTTTGTCCGGACCTTAAACCCCCTTTAGTTTTTGTTTACCTTGGGCTTATTAGGGCTATTAGGTAATTAAAAGAAAAAAGAAAAAAAAGAAAAAAAAGAAAATATATATATATATATATATATATATATATACATATATATGTAGGTATAAATAATGCTACCCTTATTCCCTTATTATTTATCATATTTGAAAAAAGAAAGAAAAAACCTAAATCATTACTAATATATAATAATATTATAGTTAATAACAATTATGTCTTATCCTTATTATTTATCTTTTATTACATATTATTCTCATCATATTATTATTTTTATATTATTACCATTAATAAGTATTATTCTAGGTTTGTTACCATTGTTAATATTATTTAAATTCACTTGTAATTATTATGTATTATCGTTATTATTATTGATATTATACTTATTATTATTATTACTATTATTATTAATAAGAAAATAAAATGTGGATGAAAATCCCAATATGTTTATTTACAGTCCAAAATATTATACAGATAATGCAACAGCCCGTAGGCCCAAAACAATACATAGCCCAACTAAAAACAAAAACCCTAATCCCCTCTGTCTTATGTGCAGCCGCCGCATCATCTAAGACCGTTGGATCGAGGGCTTGATCAACGGCTCAGATCTACCGCGTCAAAAACCCTAGGGAGAGCCCCAACTGATCTCGCGCCGCTCTTCCCCACAGCCGTCAGATCTGCTGAGATCTGACGGTCCAGATCAAGCCCAGGTCAAAACCCTAGGGAGCCCTCCCCTTCAGCTCCGCGCCGCGCATCTGGAGTCGTTGGACCTGGGAGCACCCAACGGTCTAGATCCCTTCATCCAGAAACCATGCCGATCCCGTGACCATCTGTCTGCCCCTGTGCCGGCAGGCCCTGCTGTCTCTCCCAACCGGGAAAACCCGACATGCACAGACAAAGATAACAGTGCATCAGAATACACGAAAATAGCAAAACAAAAAAGCAAAAGCAGCAGAGCTCAGCAACAAGAGACAAAAACAATAAATCGAGCACAGTCAACCTTTTATTATTTTCAGATTCGAATGTAATCTTTCAAATATAAAATCCGAGCCAAAAACAGTGTAAACGAGGGGAATTTTTACAGAGAAAAATCAATAGAAAAACCTTCTAAGTTATCTTTTTCCTTATTTTCGATTCCAATCGCATGCAAACCAATCAATCCAAAAAAGAGTTTTTGATTTTTTACCTTTCAAAAAGCCTTTCCTCCGTTCCGTTTCTGGATTCGAGCCGGCGATAAGCCCATCGACTTCCGTCCAGGGAGTTGACCGGGTGAGCCATCGGAGTCACAGAGAGGAACTCTCTTTTCTTTTAGGGTTTTGAACCCCGGTTGTCTGAAACATTTTGGGTTTTTGTTTTAGGGTTTCGAAAGGGGCAAAGGGTTTTCCGTTGTGACGGCTTTAAGTTTTTAGGTTTGAACGGGATGCCGCCGTTACCGGTTAGCGGCAACCGGCCGGCATAGGTTGTTTTTTTTTCTTTTTGGACTCGAATGGTCAGCCGGAGAGGTGAGGGTTGCTCCTTCTCAGATTTCAAAATGGCAAAAGGGGCATAGTGTTTTTTTAGGGCTTTTTATAAAGCTTTAATCTTTTAAAAATGGGCTAATCCCCCTTTGGTCCCCCCGTATTTTGAAAATATCCCCGTGAGGGTCTCCGCTTTTCAAAGCCCTTCCCGTGGTCCCTGCTACTTTTCCAGCCTTTTTAATTTGGTCACCGTTTTCATTCTGATCGATGGTCGGATGGGTTAATCCCCGTCCTGGTCCTTGTGACTTTTCATTTCCTTTTAATTGGGTCCTATTTCGCATTTCAATTAGTTTTCCAAACGTGTTTATTACATCTTTGATCCCTGGCAGTTTGCTCTTTTCCTTGCTTAGCTTTTTTATGCATCGGATATATGTTATTTTGCATATTGTTATGTGTATTTATTTTGCCATGTTGTTATATTTATTTGATGTAAATACATGGTACGTGGTTAATGTTTTTTTAATATATGGTTGTATGCTTTTTACATGTATTTTTGATGCATAGTTAGCTTTATTATGTATGTTCATTTTCTTTCTTAAGATGCATTTCAAGAATAATTATATTGCAATGCGAGCGTCTTTTTATTCGGGAACGAACGAGGCCAGTACCAGTCGTAGTGGTGGTGGTTCGGACGTTCCTTCTCGAATATTAAGACCTTTAAAATTCACTCGCTCGTATAACCAAATTTCGATACGATCCATCACTTTAATTCGCAAAATTTAATATTAATTAAGCGGTAATGTTTTTGGTACCGATTTTCGGGCACGACGGGGGTGCTCATCCTTCCTCGCGTGTAACCGACTCCCGAACCCTTTTTTAGAAAAAAGAATCTCTGGTTTTACTTCGGTGTCCGGTCTACCATTTTTAAATGGCCGGTGGCGACTCCTCTATTTTTTACAAACCCGATTAAATTTTTTCGAAAACCATTTAAACACGGTTCTTCTAAGTGACACCGGTTATTTTTTAGTCGCAACAATAGTTAAAAGAAAAAAAATTCAGTTAATGAATTTTGAGTAGTTCGGTTCAGTTGGTTAACCAAACCAACTGATTGAACACCCCTAATGCAATCCAAATCAAGTGATAGAAACATAAAATTTTTAAAAATATATATGGATTTTGATTCAAAATATATAAATCTTTTAAGGAAATATATATGGATGGATTCAGTATATTAATTTTTATATTTATTATTACTAAAATTGTTAAAAACCTGAACTAGTGTAAATATTTCTTTTTGTCCCGATAATACAATAATTTTTTTAATGATCTAAAGGTGATTATAAGATAATATATGTCCATACATATTCTTAACTCTTTAACAATGCGCATACACTTTATAGATAAAGCGATTTGAACTTGTGTCTCCTAAAATAAACATCATCTACTTTTCTATAGAGACGATTGTTAGATTCAATACAATAAACAATTATGTCAAGTAAAATTTAGAATAATATATCCAACGACAATGAAATGAACCAAGTAAAGTACGGAGGCGCCAAAAGCAGCTCGTTCGGTGGAACTTCTCCAAAAGTTGGCGAAAATTCTCTGCCGAACAGAGCCTAAGTCTACCCCAAATGAAAAATCCTAAACATCTAACGAAATTAAAGAAGCAAACCTTAAATAAGCAAACCCTAAACGTTCACTGCCCACTTTATTGACAATGATTAAAAATTGAATAAGAAAATCATAAATTTTTGTTAAATTTTTAGTCCTAAGGGAGAGGCTATTGGGATGAAGATTGATAAATGCTTGTTGAGTTGGAGGATTGACAAGTTGTTCACTGTCACCTTTGACGATAGAAATTTTAATGATGTTGCTATTACTTATTAAAGGAAAAAACTAGTCCTAAGGGGTTGCATTGTTAATGGTAAATATCTTCATATGAAATGCATGACACACATTGCGAATTTGATTGTTGTTGAAGGTTTAAAGGAAATGAATAAACCAGTTACACGTGTTAGGGGGCTATGAGATATGTGAGATAATCTTCGGCTAGATTTAAAGAGTTTATGAGGTGTGTTGAGTTGGAAAAGATAAAAAGTAAAAAGATGTTGTGTCTTGATGTTGGAGAAGATAATTGCTTGCTGAATTAGGGGATTGGGAGGTTGTTCACAGTCACCTTTGATAATACAAGTTCGCATGATGTTGCTATTAATTAAGAGAAAAAATGTAGTCATCAGAGGTGTAACCCCCTCGTCCCGGTCTGGCTGGATGACCGGTCCGAGTGGGCAACACGGGGAAAACCGAAGCGAAACCCATTAAGGTTCCCCCTCGGTTAGCAACCCTATTTTTCTTTCTTTCATTTTAATCTTGTCTAGAGGAGTATTAGATCCTAGGTGATCAAACAGCGGAACAACATACACGAGTCAATCGAACGAACCCAAAACAACTTTTAACAGTCCCATTTTAAACTTAAACTGCAGGCGGTATCGATACACCTAAGGAGTGTATCGATACGCCTTGACTAGGTCAACTGGTCAGAGTCAACCCGTGGGGACCGTATCGATACACCCAAAGAGTGTATCGATACTCTCCCCAACGGTCAACTTCTCACGGTCAACGCTAAGAAGACCGTATCGGTACGCCAGAGGCCCGTTTCGATACCCAAATGGACAGTAACTTCAGTGACCAAAAAGGTATCGATACGCCCCCTCGCGTATTGAAACGCGAGGCCTGAAACAAGAAGGCCGTATCGATACGGGTCCAATCGTATCGATACCCCCGCTACGAACATACAAGTTTTAGCTGATTTAAGGCACAAGGGTGTCCCAAAATCCCTCTAAAACCTCAACCAACACACTAGCATCATTCCTAAGGCAAACCATCATAACAAACATGCTTGAAAACTTAAAGCTAAAAGGCACGATTCAACACAAGGTGGTGCACAAATCATACAAGCAACTTAAGCATTCAAACATGAAGCAAGGCATCCATACATGGCATTCCAACAAAGGCAATTTAGCATTTAAGGTCATACATGAAAGCTCAAAGGCCCGAATGGCACAAGATAACACATAAGAGGTTTGTACCCACAACAAGGCAATCTAAACATCTAAGACATGCCACCACACACAAGCATACATCATAGCATAACATGCTTTACAAACCAAGGCTAAAACAAATCATCAACATACATGAGTCATACATAGCGCATACAAAAACCCTTGCCACATTGCTAACTAATACAAAATTAACCACCGTACTTGAGTCACAAACTTGGATAGCCCTTCTTGCCTTGCTCCGAGCTAACACCACGCTAATGATCTGCATTGTTGAACATTGAGAGCGTAAGCTATAAGCTTAGTGAGGGTGCTCTAAAACGAAAAACATCAACAATGCAGGGTTCAAGCATGTAATCCCTAAACCTCATATCAAACATGCATAGGCAATTTCACAAGTAGACCTAGCTAGTCTCTCAAGTGGTATAATATGGCATCTTACATCATACTAAGCATCAAGCATCAATATCAACAATCATACATCAACACCATCTATCACAATATATGAACAAGTTAATTGGCCACTTTCAATTACCCCGATTGTGCGGATTTAAATCTCAACAACACTTTCCCTCGGTGGGATTACACTCATCACCGGACCTTGCATGTGCGGGATTCCACTCATCGCCACATGCCCTACGGATGGGATTCCACTCATCATCCCGTAGAAATATATAAAAGCTTCCGGTGGAATATTACATCACCGTACTCCTCCTTGATGACTTAACGCCATCAAGGCCACGTACGTTTTGACTCAATTTGTGTGCACACTAATCCTAATGATCGATCATTTACAACCGGTAATTTATTTAGTGCCAATTTTCATAACCACATCATATATCATCAACCACATTCCATGCTCATCACATATATACATGTCATGATATACATGCACCAATTTAACCACAATTCACAAGAGCATAGATAGGCAAATACACAATAGCATGCAATGAAGTCAAAGGCTAGAATTAACAACTTGAAATAAGGAAATGGCCTACCAAGCACATTCCATACACACACTCTACACACACTCGAACCAAACTTTAAAACGAGTTTGAAACCACTCACCGCCCTTCCTTAGCAACCAAGCGAAACTCCTACGAACCCGGATTCGGTCCCAAAGCTTCTTCGACGACTCCTCTTGCTTCTAGCCAACCAAAAACACAACCAACAACCACAATCAATGCTAATATTCAAACAACATTCAACCTTTGAGTTCAAACCAAGCTTCACCCAAATTTCCAAATCAAATTAATCCCCAAATATCTCAAATTCGTACTCCCTACAACACTAGCTGAAAACTCCACTTCCAATCATCCAAATGACACCCAAAAGACCCCAAATCACCTTCCTAACATACCTAAACCATCAGCCCTTCAATTACACTCTAAAACCCACCAAAAACCCAAGTTTTGACACCTTAAAAATTGTCCCAAAACCCATTTCGGGTTTTCCACAAAACTCAACCAAATTAACATATGTTGCACCTTTTAACATGAGTAAAAAAAGACCCAACCCAATTTTGCAAAACAATATGAAAATCCTCATAAAAACCCAAACTTTAAATCAAACCCTAATTTTCAAAAGTTCATATCTTTGAAATCTAAAACCATAGGTAGATAGAGAATAAAGAGGAGAGTTAGAAAACATTTTTACCTTTGGAAAACACCTTGAATTGAGGAAGTTACTCAATGGAATAGTAACTTGAAACTTTGGGAGAGTTTGAAGATGGAGAAATGGTTTCCAACGTTTGGAAAGAGAGATGGGAAAGAGAAGACAACTTTTTCTTGCTTTTTAAAAGTTTTGGGTCAAATTACTCTTTTGGTCCCTCCCTTTTTTATTTAAGCTCAATTAGGTCTTGATTTAGGTTGAGTTGATTTTAATTAATTTTTTACCGACTCAAACCGTAACCCCACTAACTCCTAACCCCAAAACACGGGCGTTACAACTCTCTTCCACTTAAGGAATTTCGTCCCCGAAATTACCTGACTGAAAGAGATACGGAAACTGCTTTTCTATATCTTCCTTCCTCTCCCAAGTGGCCTCGTCCACACCTCGACGTTGCCACCGCACCTTTACTAACTCAATCAATCTACCCCTCAACACTTTTCTGTCAGAAGCTAAGATCTCAACGGGCTCTTCTTCATAAGTCAAATCCGGATTCAATTCAATCTCTTCTACGGGCATAACATGTGATGGATCGGACCTATACCTACGAAGCATCGAAACATGGAACACATCGTGTATCTTCTCTAGCTCGGATGGCAAACGCAACTGATAAGCAACCGGACCAACCCTCCTCACAATCTCATACGGTCCTATGTACCTCGGACTCAACTTCCCCTTTCGGCCAAATCTCATCACCTTCTTCCACGGAGACACTTTCAAGAACACCTTCTCACCCACTGAGAACTCAACTTCCTTCCTCTTCAGATCGGCATAGGACTTCTGCCTATCCGAAGCAGCTTTCAAACGATCACAAATCAATTTTACCTTGTCGGTTGTCCCCTTGAGCAAATCCGGCATAGGTAACAACTTCTGTCCCACTTCGGCCCAACAAACTGGAGTCCTACACTTCCGGCAATACAAGGCCTCATACGGAGCCATATGAATGCTCGACTGAAAGCTATTATTGTACGCAAACTCTACTAGAGGAAAATGCTTCTCCCAAGTACCCTGAAAGTCAATGATACAACAACGCAACATGTCCTCTAGGATCTAAATAACCCTCTCTGACTGACCATCTGACTGAGGATGATAAGACGTGCTGAAGTTCAAATGGGTACCCAAAGCTGTATGCAGACACTCCCAAAATCTAGAAGTAAACCGCAGATCTGTATCTGACACAATAGACTTCGGCACACCATGCAGCCTAACAATCTCACCAATATACAAATCGGCCAACCTATCTAAAGTGTAAGTAGTATTGACTGCCAAGAAGTGAGCACACTTCGTAAAACGATCCACTGTCACCCAAATTTAGTTCTTCTTCGTAGGAGTCAAAGGCAAACCCGAAACAAAATCCATGGTGATGTTCTCCCATTTCCATTCCGGAATTCTCAACGGCTGTAACAAACTTGAGGGAACCTGATGTTCCGCCTTCACTCTCTGACACACTAAGCACTTACTCACAAAGTCAGCTACATCTCTCTTCAAGCCAACCCAAAAGTACTCATTCTTCAAATCACGGTACATCTTCGTACTTCCAGGATGCATAGCAAACGGACTACTGTGGGCTTTAGTCAAAATCGTACGTCTCAAGTCACTGTCCTCCGGCACAACTATTCTATTCTTGAAACACAAGACCCCATCAGTACTGAAACTGTAGTCTGAAGATCTACCCTCGGCTATATCTTGCACGTGAGGTGCCAAAGATCTATCTAAGAGCTGTTTCTCTCTAATCAACTGACCTAGAGTAGGTCTAACCTGAAGCTCGGCTATCAAGCCACCATCTCCGGACAAACTCAGTCTAGCAAACATGGCTCTCAAGTCCACGACCATCTTCCTACTCAATGCATCGGCCACTACATTGGCCTTACCCGGATGGTACTCGATGGTAAGATCATAGTCTTTTAGCAACTCTAACCACCTACGCTGTCTAAGATTCAAATCTCGCTGAGTCATAATGTATTTCAAACTCTTGTGATCGGTGTACATTGTGCATCTCTCACCGTACAGATAGTGCCTCCAAATCTTCAGAGCAAACACAACTGCAGCTAACTCTATGTCATGGGTCGGATAGTTGCGCTCGTGAGTCTTCAACTGTCTTGAGGCATAAGCCACTACTCTCTTGTCTTGCATCAGAACACATCCTATCCCTACATAAGAAGCATCACTGTAGACTACATAGTCCTTCCTGGACTCAGGCTGAATCAAGATCGGTGCTTGGGTCAAAGCTTCTTTCAATTTCTCAAAAGCCTTCTGTCTTGCATCTGTCCACTCAAACTGAACACTCTTCTGAAGTAACTGTGTCAATGGAGCGGCTAACTTAGAGAAGTCCTCTACAAATCTCCTATAGTATCCGGCTAAGCCTAGGAAACTACGTACCTCTGTTACAGGCTTCGGTTGCTTCCACTCAACAATGGCTTCAATCTTCTTCGGATCAACTCTAATCCCATCGGCTGACACTACATGCCCTAAGAAGACTACCTCTCGGATCCAGAACTCACACTTGCTTAACTTCGCATACAACTGATGATCTAGCAAAGTCTTCAGAACTAGTCTCAAGTGTCGGTCATGGTCTTCTTCAGTTTGCGAGTACACCAAAATGTCATCAATAAACACAACTACAAACTGATCTAGATACTGATGAAAAATCCTATTCATCATGTCCATAAAAGCAGCCGGTGCATTAGTCAACCCAAAAGGCATGACTAAGAACTCATAGTGGCCATATCTAGTCCTAAAGGCCGTCTTCGGTACATCAACCTCTCTTACCTTTAGCTGGTAGTAACCCGATCTCAAATCAATTTTCGAAAAGACTGATGCTCCCCTCAACTGATAAAAAAAGTCATCAATTCTAGGCAACGAATATTTATTCTTCACTGTCAACTGATTTAACTGTCTGTAGTCTATACACATTCTCATGCTTCCATCTTTCTTCTTCACAAACAAAACCGGTGCACCCCAAGGTGAAGAACTAGGCCGAATAAAACCTCTATCTGTCAATTCTTGCAACTGAGTCTTCAACTGTTTCAATTATTTCGGTGCCATGCGATACGGAGCAATCGAAACAGGAGCTGAATCAGAATAAGTCTCAATGGTGAACTCTACCTCTCTGTCCGGTGGTAACCCTGGCAACTCTTCCGGAAACACACTAGGAAAGTCACATACTGTCCGGATGTCCTGAGGTCTAAACTCACTCATGTTAGAGTTCATCACATACACTAAGTATGCTTCACACCCCAACTCAACTAATCTCTTAGCCTCTAACACTGAAACCACATTGGACAAGAACTTCACGTTCTCACCCACCACTACAATCTCATAGTCATTCGTGAGCCTCAAAGAAATCCGCTTAGTTTCAAAATCTATCCTAGCTCTATGCTCCGTGAGCCAGTCCATACCCAGAATCACATCAAAACCATAGAAAGGAAGCTCCATCATATCCACTGGAAACACATGCCCCTGAACCTTCAACGGACACATTCGGTACATCTTCCTAACTATTACCGTGTCCCCAAAGGAACTAGTAACACTAACCCCTACCTCTAACATCTCACATGGCAAATTCAAAGACCGTGCATGCTCACTCAATATGTAGGAATGTGTAGACCCAGAGTCAATCAAAAAAAGCAAACCCAAAGACTGTATCGAGAAGTTACCTGCGATCACATCGGTGTCATGTTGATCCCTACGCTGAGCGTAAACTCTGGCCTGACCTCCGCCCTCTGGCTGAACTGCTACTACATGTGCTATGTTCCTCTGACCATCGTTCCTCGGCTGGAAATTGCCTCTACCACGCCCGCGGCCTCTCTGAAAGTCATTGGCTCTAGCTGGAGCCTGAGCTGGTGCCTGTCCCACCTGATGTGGACAGTCACGCCTAATGTGATCTCTAGCCCCACAACTCCAACAAAAATGAAAATTTCCCCAACACTCACCGTTGTGGTTCCTCCCGCAAGTAGCACATGTGGGCAACTTCCCACCAGCTCTCTGGCCCTGATGGCCCCTACCGTGGTTACCGCCACCACGTCTATGATCATACTGATGCCTGTTGTCCCGATGCCTCTTGGCATCACCTCTATCAAAGTTGTTGGACCTCTTACCCGAACTAGATCCACTAGACCGCCTGGTCAAACTCAAACTGTGCTCTAAGTCCTTGGCCCTCGCGACCAAGACATCAAAATCAGTGTAATCTGAAGCTAGAGTATACGTCTTGATCTCTTCACTTAGCCCATAACGGAAACGGTTACATTGTTCCACCTCAGTAGGAACAAGCTCAGGTGCATACTGACTCAGCCTGACAAATCGGATCTCATAATCGGTCACGGACATACTCCCCTGAAGCAATGCCATAAACTCCCTCTTCCTCTCGTCGAGGTATCGCGGACCCAGATATTTCTTACGAAAAGCTGTCTGAAAGAACTCACAAGTGATCTCGGCCTCATCCATGCCCGTAGTAATGGTGACCCACCAAGTGTAGGCATCACCCTGAAGCAAGGACTCAACACATCCCAACTTGCGCTCACCAGTACACCCCATCTGAGCAAGGATACAGACAGTCTTCTCAAACCACAACTCTGATCTCTCTGGAGTAGATCCTCTAAACTCTTCGGCCCCAAGGCCCCAAAGTCTCTCTAAAGGTAATCCGGTGCCCTCACCCTGATGGTGTGCTGCCTGACCCCCAGCTACTGCAGCCTAAAATGCCCCGGCTATCGCCTGAACCAACGGAGCTAAGTCTATCTCGGTCGGTCCTTGGCCACCTTGGCCACCTTGGCCTCCCTGAGGTCCCTCTCCTTCGTCCTCGCCTCCTACTCCCGGTGGAGGAGGTGGTGGTGGTGGAGGTGGTGGAGGAGCTCTAACTCCAACCACAGGCTCTCCCACTTGAGCCTCAACTCTCACTACTGGATCAACTCCTAGAGCCGCTGCCCGTGGTTCCGGTCGAACCATCCTAGGCCTCATACGTGGTCTCATGGTACAGCTAGCAAGGAAATAACTACAACAACAAATAAGTAGGGATTACGTTAGTAAAAGCAAGGGTCCAATAGTGCTCAAGTACTCCTTTTTATCAAAAATCTTTTCAATTAAGTAATAGTAGCAATGGGCACACACTCTACACCAGACACAACAACGCATGCTTCAAACATCATACGAGCAGTCAAATATCAAGAATTCATGGCAAAACATGCATCGAACAACACAATCATTTAATACATTAAGCTTACCTCACTTACCTGCCCGAGGTCTCGGTAACCTCAGGCTCTAATACCAACAAATGTAACCCCCTCGTCCCGGTCTGGCTGGATGACCGGTCCGAATGGGCCACACGGGAAAAACCGAAGCGAAACCCGTTAAGGTTCCCCCTCGGTTAGCAACCCTATTTTTCTTTCTTTCATTTTAATCTTGTCTAGAGGAGTATTAGATCCTAGGTGATCAAACATCGGAACAACATACACGAGTTAATCGAACGAACCCAAAACAACTTTTAACAGTCCCATTTTAAACTTAAATTGCAGGCGGTATCGATACACCTAAGGAGTGTATCGATACGCCTTGACTAGGTCAACTGGTTAGAGTCAACCCGTGGAGACCGTATCGATACACCCAAAGAGTGTATCGATACTCTCCCCAACGGTCAACTTCTCACGGTTAACGCTAAGAAGACCGTATCGGTACGCCAGAGGCCCGTTTCGATACCCAAATGGATAGTAACTTCAGTGACCAAAAAGGTATCGATACGCCCCCTCGCGTATCGAAACGCGAGGCCTGAAACAAGAAGGTCGTATCGATACAGGTCCAATCGTATCGATACCCCCGCAACGAACATACAAGTTTTAGCTGATTTAAGGCACAAGGGTGCCCCAAAATCCCTCTAAAACCTCAACCAACACACTAGCATCATTCCTAAGGCAAACCATCATAACAAACATGCTTGAAAACTTAAAGCTAAAAGGCACGATTCAACACAAGGTGGTGCACAAATCATACAAGCAACTTAAGCATTCAAACATGAAGCAAGGCATCCATACATGGCATTCCAACAAAGGCAATTTAGCATTTAAGGTCATACATGAAAGCTCAAAGGCCCGAATGGCACAAGATAACACATAAGAGGTTTGCACCCACAACAAGGCAATCTAAACATCTAAGACATGCCACCACACACAAGCATACATCATAGCATAACATGCTTTACAAACCAAGGCCAAAACAAATCATCAACATACATGAGTCATACATAGCTCATACAAAAACCCTTGCCACATTGCTAACTAATACAAAATTAACCACCGTACTTGAGTCACAAACTTGGATAGCCCTTCTTGCCTTGCTCCGAGCTAACACCACGCTAATGATCTGCATTGTTGAACATTGAGAGCGTAAGCTATAAGCTTAGTGAGGGTGCTCTAAAACGAAAAACATCAACAATGCAGGGTTCAAGCATGTAATCCCTAAACCTCATATCGAACATGCATAGGCAATTTCACAAGTAGACCTAGCTAGTCTCTCAAGTGGCATAATATGGCATCTTACATCATACTAAGCATCAAGCATCAATATCAACAATCATACATCAACACTATATATCACAATATATGAACAAGTTAATTGGCCACTTTCAATTACCCCGATTGTGCGGATTTAAATCTCAACAACACTTTACCTCGGTGGGATTACACTCATCACCGGACCTTGCATGTGCGGGATTCCACTCATCGCCACATGCCCTACGGATGGGATTCCACTCATCATCCCGTAGAAATATATAAAAGCTTCCGGTGGAATATTACATCACCGTACTCCTCCTTGATGACTTAACGCCATCAAGGCCACATACGTTTTGACTCAATTTGTGTGCACACTAATCCTAATGATCGATCATTTACAACCGGTAATTTATTTAGTGCCAATTTTCATAACCACATCATATATCATCAACCACATTCCATGCTCATCACATATATACATGTCATGATATACATGCACCAATTTAACCACAATTCACAAGAGCATAGATAGGCAAATACACAATAGCATGTAATGAAGTCAAAGGCTAGAATTAACAACTTGAAATAAGGAAATGGCCTACCAAGCACATTCCATACACACACTCTACACACACTCGAACCAAACTTTAAAACGAGTTTGAAACCACTCACCGCCCTTCCTTAGCAACCAAGCGAAACTCCTACGAACCCGGATTCGGTCCCAAAGCTTCTTCGACGACTCCTCTTGCTTCTAGCCAACCAAAAACACAACCAACAACCACAATCAATGCTAATATTCAAACAACATTCAACCTTTGAGTTCAAACCAAGCTTCACCCAAATTTCCAAATCAAATTAATCCCCAAATATCTCAAATTCGTACTCCCTACAACACTAGCTGAAAACTCCACTTCCAATCATCCAAATGACACCCAAAAGACCCCAAATCACCTTTCTAACATACCTAAACCATCAGCCCTTCAATTACACTCTAAAACCCACCAAAAACCCAAGTTTTGACACCTTAAAAATTGTCCCAAAACCCTATTTCGGGTTTTCCACAAAACTCAACCAAATTAACATATGTTGCACCTTTTAACATGAGTAAACAAAGACCCAACTCAATTTTGCAAAACAATATGAAAATCCCCATAAAAACCCAAACTTTAAATCAAACCCTAATTTTCAAAAGTTCATATCTTTGAAATCTAAAACCATAGGTAGATAAAGAATAAAGAGGAGAGTTAGAAAACATTTTTACCTTTGAAAAACACCTTGAATTGAGGAAGTTACTCAATGGAATAGTAACTTGAAACTTTGGGAGAGTTTGAAGATGGAGAAATGGTTTCCAACGTTTGGAAAGGGAGATGGGAAAGAGAAGATAACTTTTTCTTGCTTTTTAAAAGTTTTGGGTCAAATTACTCTTTTGGTCCCTCCCCTTTTTATTTAAGCTCAATTAGGTCTTGATTTAGGTTGAGTTGATTTTAATTAATTTTTTACCGACTCAAACCGTAACCTCACTAACTCCTAACCCCAAAACACGGGCGTTACAAGAGGTTGCATTGCTAATCGTAATATCTCCATATGAGATAAAGTATAAAACTAATATTTGATTTTGATATAACAAGGAATTTCAAGGACTATTTTGAAAAATTAGATAAATTTGTAAGTACTCAAAAAGACCCATAAAATGACAAGGATTCGAACTTAAAATATTTTCTAAGTCATAAACTTAAACCCCAAATATTTTCTAAGTGTTTTGGTGCTTGAACTAGCCAAATTGGTCCATGTGTGTTGATACGCCCTTAGTCGTATCAATGCGGTTTTAGCTACTAGAATTCGTTTTATACTTGATGGCTATAGGGTACCGATACGCATGTAGCCGTATCGGCACGTCATTCAACTTGGGAACCAAATTTGTCTTCGAGTATTGGTATGGCTTTCTGTGTGCCGATACGGGGTGTTAAGACTTTCCAAATCTTTTGTAATAAATATTCGACTGTTTCCTTGTTAGTTTATTGGAATCATTACTTTGAAAATTAGTTATAGCGTACCGATACCTTATTAGGCGTATCGATACAATTTTTCATCCACAAATTTGTACAGCGACTTCTTGCGTATCGATACCCCTTTGTACAACGACTCTTTCTTCTTACAGTAGGTTCCGATACCCAAACTTAAGTTCCGATACCTAGTGTTGGCAGACTGCATTTATTACGGGAAAAATGAAGTCCAACGGCTATAGTTATGATCTCAGCTACCCAAACGGTTGAAAATCAATGAGGGGTATATAGTTAAGTCTCCAAAGCTTCAACAATTATTCATCAAGTCTAAAGCATTCAAGCACATGTCCAACAATCTTTGAGCTATTAGAGTCATATTCTTGTAACCCACTTGAGAGAGCTTATTTTTAATCATTCTATTCAAGTTTAGGGGTTGAGTGAACTTTGTATTAGGAAAACATTTTATCTTTGAGAAGATTTTTCAGTTTGCTATTTGTTCTTCTTGTAAAAGAGTGTTTTCTCAAAGCTTTGAGGTTGTAAAGGTTTCCTCTTGAACGTAAAAAAATGGAAGAAATTCATAGTGAATTTGGAAAAATCCTTAGTGGGAAGCTAAGGTAGTGGATGTAAACCGTGTTAGAAAGTTGAACAACTATAAATCTCTTGTGTCCCAATTTTTATCTTTCCAATTTGCTTCCACAAATTATTTTAAATTTCCAATCCACCTTTCTTGGCCTTTCACCATTGGTTGATCATCCCAACATAAAGGTTTAAAGGAAATGAATAAATCGATTACATGTGTTAGGGGCTGTGAGATATGTGAGACATTCTTCGATTAGATTGAAGAAGTTTATGGAGTATGTTAAGATGGAGAAGATAAAGAGCAAAAAGATTTTGTGTCTTGGTGTTTGTACTAGGCGGTACTCTACCTACTTAATGTCAGATAATGCTTAGAATTTTGAGAGAACTTTTGAAAGATTTGAGGAGCAATGTACAAATTTTAGGGCCGAACTTGAGTTAGAAGATGATTGATGGTGTGTGTAATAAGTGCTACGCAATTGTGCAAGTATACACATCACAAGTAATAAAGTGATAAGTATATCGAGTATCGTCTCCACAGGGTTTGGGCTTTGGGCCACTTGCTTAATTTAACGCACTATAGAAAATAAAAACATAAATAAGTGATAGGAAGACTTTTATCTAACTAATAAACTAAAGAACAATAAAAATAAAAGATAGATTGGTCGAATAAGAGAGAAGAGTAGGCCGGGTTAAGTTGCGTCGTAGTGTGGAAACCAGTTGACTTGTCTCAATCTTGAATGCAACAACACAAAATTGTCGTGGCAGTAACCTAAGTCATTGCCAATCACACGCTTCTCTTAGCCGCTGAAACTCTTAACCTATCTCTAGGCCGAGTTAATTAACACCACGTGGGATGAAAACCATGCTTATTCGTTTTATTAATTCAACTCTCTCGATATTGAATAAATAGGTAATCTCACAAACTCTCTCTCGATAAGTATGCAAGAATGATTAAAGCCAAGAATAAGCAAACCTCAACTTAATTGCATTAAGAACTTAAACAAAATACAATTGTTTTCTCACAACTACTAAACAAAATAACCCTAGCCTAAGAAAAGAACTAGAACATGCTAAACTTTTCAAACTCTCTATCCTCGACAATTTCAATTTGGTGGCTTGGCCTTCTTTAAATAGGAGGAGGCTTGAGGCAAAGTTTTTTTGGATAGGAAGTTAAGTTTGAGTTGGACTTGTCTTCATTAAAGATGTTAATCTCTTTAATTTAATGTCTTTATCCACTTTGGCCGAATTCCATCTTTAACCTTCCTTACATGCTTTTGTCATCTTCCCGAACTCCGATTGCCACGCAAAGTGTGTAGAAAAATTCAGCGTTTTATGCTCTTCAAATCGCCTATCACTTTGTATATTTTTCCCTCCGACAAGTTTGGTTGTACAATACCTTGGCATTAGATGCCACCGAGGCAATGAGCTGCTGCGGCATAGAATTCTACTGCCTTGGCATGGGTCTGAAACTGGATCTACTCCGCAAGGCTTTATCTTTATAAATCAGCTTCCTTCAGTAGAAGCTGTCACCTTTGGCTCGGCTCGGTCTGGACCTGTCGAGAGCTCGTTCCGTACCATCCTCCCTTTTCTTCATTTCCCACGCGGCATTACATGCCCTTGCGGCATCACCTGCCAGGGCAGAGAGTAAATCTGCACAAGCACCAAAATGCATCAAAACATTACCTTTTTCATTAAATAAATCAAATGTAAGGATCAAGGATAAAAACAATGTAATTAATGCATAGAGGGCCATAACGCAGCTCAACTGGGTGTAGTTTGAACAATAATTTCCATGTGAAAAGGGTGAAAATATAGAACTTTTAGACACTTATCAATTGACCAACTAGAAACGACTAAACTAGTGTTAGAAATTTGAGGGATTTCTTAGAACACTTTTATGAAGTTACTTCAAGAGTTTCAGGCACATCATATGTCATATCCAATAACGTTTTTGACGAGCTTACTAAAATTAATATTCTTTTACGAGATGCTCAATTAAGTGTTAATATTGAATTTAATGTTATGGCCATGAGGATGAAAGATAAATATGAAAATATTAGGATGTCATTGATAAGATGAATATGCTTTTTTTATTGCTTGTGTTCTTGATCCTAGAAAAAAAATCGAGTTATCTTTAATTTTCATTTAGTCAAATGTATAATTCTAAAAACGTTGTGAAGTGATACAAAAGTTGAAGGAGACTGTAAAGTGCTCATAAGTCTTATATTTTTGTATGCATTCCATCTCATATTATTGTTGTTCTTAAGTGCATTTTAAGCATATTTAAGTGCATGCATGCATTATTTACAGTATTCTTTGCTTTGCCTTATTTTTGTTGAATATTTATGATTTGGTAAGAAAATAAATTGTTTTAGTTTAGTTTGAGTTTCAGATGCTAGAAGCTGTAAGGAGGAGGAGAAATCAGAGGAGCTGATGGTGAGGCAGCTAGACCAAGGAGCTGTATTGAAGCAGCTCAACACAGAGTGAATTGCTGCCGAGTAGCTGCCGCCGCCACACTTGCCGCCCAGGGCAGTAATTCGAGGAATTGGTGAATTGGAGTGCGACTAATAGAGCATAATTTTCTGAGTCCAATGAGCCTATATATGTAATTTATTGATACAAGAAATAGCGGACAGAGCCGCCAAAGGAGAAGATCGAGGCTTGCTTGTGGCACAAGAGGAGTCCAAATTCAAGTCAAATAAGTCAGAATTAAAGGATGTATTCAATGCAAAAGTTACTTTATCATGAAGAATACTTTTACTCCAAGGAGGACTTAACCTAGGCCATGCCATATATATACCCGATCTTACCTTGTATTTTAAAAAAGAAAAAGATAGATCTCTTGGCATAGTTTAGTTTCTCTAGTGTTTTCTTGCCGCTACTATGTTCAAAATTCTGTAGGGTTTGAGTTGTGTTGTAAAGCAGTTGTGAGAACGATTGTTTAGGTTTAAGCTTGTTATTGCAATAAATTCAAGGTTTGCTTATTTCATGTTCTTCATTGTTTTCAATTGAGTTCGAAAGATCGATTTTGAGCAATTTATTTGTTTGGCATCAAGAGAGTCAAACTCACGAAAGAAGTGAGCACGATCTCATCAATACTAGGTGTTGATCAATATAGCTTAGACATAGGTTAAGGTTTAAGGCGGATAAAAGAGGACGAAACAAAGGTTTATGTTTATTGCAAGATTCACGCCGACGAGTATTATCTGCAGCGGGAACCAACAGTATTCTTCCTTACATATAAGCTGAATCATCATCGAAGCGTTCTGCCGAGCCTTGAAGGTCTGTCGAGTTTGCCGCTGAGCCAATCGTCCGTTCCACCAGACGAGGCAGCGAAAGCGTCGAAGCATCAAACTGCCATCTTCCGCCGAGGCAACAAAGTCTGGCAGCACAATACAACTTGACCTATTCAACGCAGTTTCACACTACGAAGCAGCATAACCTGACCCATTCCATCAATCTGATCTTTTCTCTTAATTACTTGTGTTTATTTACTTTTCTTTTAAACAAACTGAGATTTACTTGTGCATTTAAATATTCTTTGTGCATGAATTTGTATTCGAGTTAACTGTCCAATCCTCATGGGAGACGATATCTTTTATATTATAACTTGACAAGAGTGTGCACTTGCGCTCATATTTAGAGAACACCTAATCGCTCTACAAGTTTTTGGCGCTGTTGTCGGGGATTGGCATGTACTTTTATTTTTATTGCATTTAATTTTAGTTTAAATTTTGAAAAAAAGAAAAGAATTTTGCAATTTTCTTGTCTAGTGCATGACCAGAGCCAACCCAACGACCGAAATCGTTTTCATAGACGAGATCGAACGAAGAGCAAGAGAACTAAAGAAAGAAGCAAGAGAAGCCCTCGAAAAAGCTAAGGAAGAAGGAAAAGCAGAGGCCGCCATGGTTAATGGTCAAGACGACAACCCTGCCAACAATGTTCGAAACGGCAAGGATGGGCAGCAAGTTCCGCCACCTAGGCAACAACCCCCAATTCAGCCAGGAAACAACAATATGTGTGTACCACTAGGGATTACTTGGAGCACGACTTCAAAGGATTTGATCCAACTGTCGTAGAGCCTGAAATTGAATCAGATCACTTTGAGCTGAAACCAGTGATGTTCAACATGATAAACACATTGGGACAATTTGGAGGAACTGCCACGGAAGATGCTCGACCGCACTTGAGGGGATTCCTAGACATTTGTAGAGCCTTTAAGATACATGGAGTCCATCAAGATGTTCTTAAGTGAGATTATTTCCCTATTCACTGAGGGATAGGGTAAAGTAGTGGTTGAACAACCAACCGACAGGATCATTCAACACTTGGACAGAATTGTGCATGGACTTCCTAGATCGTTTCAGCCCTTCAAATGTAACCGACAGATTAAGAAACGAAACCATTGCCTTCCGCCAAGGAGATGACGAACCAATGTATGAAGCGTGGGAGAGATACCAACAGATGTTAAACAACTGCACGCTTTACGGTTTCCCATCCTGGACTCAAGTGTCGGTGTTCTATAATGGAGTAAATCAACCAGCGAGAATGATGCTTGACGCTTCAGCAAATGGAATCATCATAGATAGACCACCCGAGGAGGCACTACAGATTCTGAACAGAATCGCAAAGAATGACTACAAGTTCCCTACAGCTCGCTGCGACGACATAAGGCGGCCAGCTGTTGTGAATGAAGTAGAAGCCACCAAATCTGTCACTGCCCGCCTGGATAAACTGACACAGCTGGTGATGAATATGGCCAAACCCGCTGGGAAAACATATGAGGTTAAAACTGTGGAGCCCTTTTGTGATGAGTGCGGGGGCAACCATGATTCCTCCAGATGCAATGAATCTGCCAATTTTATGGGGACCTATGAGAGGAACAGCAGACCCAACACCAACACATACAATCCAGGCTGGAAAAAGCATCCAAATTTCTCCTGGAGTAACCCTAATACAGCTGCAAATCCAAACTAGAAAAAAGGAGGATATCAGCAAAACATTTCCCGACAGCAGCCTCAATAGCAACAGAATATGAACAATAATTCATTAGAATCTACTTTACATACTTTTATATCTCGCACTAGTGATTTTATTGTTCATACTAATAAATTTATTGACAAAACTGAGTCTTTTATGGATAGTACTGAAATATGGATGAACAACCAGGAGGCAGCAATAAAGAACCTAGAGACCTAGTTCGAGCACTTTACAAAGATTATAAGCAACATGTCAATGAGTGCATCATCCAATAACACAGACGACACAACAAAACCCACTTATGAGCAGTGTAAGTCAATAACTACAAGAAGTTGGAAACAAGTGGATGATCCCAAAGTTAAGCAGCCAAAGGAAAAGCAACCAGAATAGCAGCCTTGAGACAGATGATCCTGAACCCCCACAAATCAGATTTCCCTGTAAAGAACACATCCAAGACATCCGTCTGCCGCTGCCCTTCCCCCAAAGACTTAAACAGCAAAAGCAAGAGCACCAGTTCAAGAAATTTCTAGATATACTTAAGTAGGTGCACATCAACATCCCACTCGTGGAAGCCATACAAAACATGCAGAATTATGAAAAGTATTTGAAAGACATGGTTTCTAAGAGAAGAAGAGTTGGGGAATTCGAGACGGTAGCTGTCACTTTAGAGTGCATGGCAATGATGCATAACAAGGTGCTGCCCAAGAGGACAGACCCAGACAGTTTTGTCATTCCATGCAAGATAGGCAACAACCATGATATGAGAGCTTTATGTGACCTAAGAGCAAACATTAATCTGATGCCCAAGGCCGTCTTCAACAAATTAGGAATTGGAAAAGCAAAACTAACCTCTATCATGCTCCAACTAGCTGACCATTCTTTTGTGCAACCGGAAGGAAAAGTTGAAGATATCCTTGTACGAGTGGGCAACTTTATTTTTCCAACTGATTTTCTCATCTTGGATTGTGAGGCAGATGAGAATGCTCATCATTCTTGGGGGACCATTCTTAGCCACAGACAGAATATTATTAAATGTGGAGAATGGGGAACTCATACTGAGGGTTGACAATCAGAACGTACAGATACATGTTTTACAGCCCATGAAACCAGCTAAGGAAAAAGAAGTATGCCAAGACACACATGCTCCAAGGTCAGCATAGAAACAGAGCAAGACAGCAGCCGCCAGAGCAAAATTCAAGGCAGCAACAAAGACCCCAAGAAGCAAGATGACCCACCTGGACGAAAATCAAAACACAACCAACTCAGGAAGTGGTTATGTTTGGGAGATGCATCTTAATGCACTCCCAACATAACTTAATTTATTTTAAATATCTTTCTTTTTATTTTTATGTTTTAGGATTAGATTTTAATTTATTGCAATTTATTTTCCACATTTTTATTTTTCAGATTTAATTTTTCTTTATTTAGTTAATTATTTTTATTTCAGGTTTAGGAATAAATAAGCAGGAACAAGAAGAAGGCCCAACAAGGAGCCCGCCCACCATGCCGTCGAAACAGTTGAAGGCAGCCCAACGATAAAAAAAACGTGTAACGGCTAGCTGCCAACGGTAACAATATAACATGCATTTAATCCCGTAACACACGCCAAAAAATCTGTCCGTTAGGAATTTAATGTCGCCACAGCGTCTCTCGAAAACCCATCTATACCTTACTATTTCATTCATTTTTTCACTTCATCTCCTTGTTTAAACCTCTTCTGCGTCAACCTGCTTTCTTAATATTTTCTATTTCCAGTTTACTTTCAGATTACAACCATCTCACTACCATGGCATCATCACAATCCAAACCATCTTTCCAGCGTTACTTCTCCGAGCTAGACCAAAAGAGGCACAGAACACCATTTTCCAACCGATCAGTTTGGAGGAGCAAGGGTTTCACTACTCGCAGCAAATGGGAGACTTAGGTCTCGAGCCTGCCCTCTTCAAGAAAATACATGGCCAAGGATGGGAGAGCTTCGCAAAGCAGCCTGAGGTGGCCAATATCACCCTCGTTCGAGAGTTCTACGCCCACCAACCTCGCCCAGAAGTTCCATTTGCTTTTGTCATGGGGAGGCAGTAAAACTCAACGCCGCCTCAATCAACAGATTTTATGGGTTGGAGATGGACAATAACCCCCATGAGGAATGGCGGCAGACATTGACAGTAGGGGATTATGACAGAATGAAAGAGCGACTATGCGAACCAAACACCTCGTGGCTGACAGGGAAACACAGCGGGTCTGTGTAGCGCCGCCGTCTGCTACCGAAGGCTATGTTGTAGAACACCTTCATCAAGCGACACCTGCTGCCCACCTCCTACAATATAACTGTAAATCAACCTCGTCTAACCTTGATCCATTCAATCATGAACAACCGACCGATCAACGTGGGAGACATAATCTGCAAGGAGATTTATAGCTGCTATCGAAAGTTAAAGGGCAGACTCTACTTCTCCTCCCTCATCACCGGACTATACGTGAACTTCAACGTCCCTTCCGACTACAAAAATGTGTTGACACCATCAAGAAAGGGCTGGACCAGAAAAGTCAGGCTCCAAATGATGCAGACTCCTGAAATAGAGCCGATCGCACCATCTCAGGCACCGACCGACAACACAGCTGCCCCAGCAGCAAGAGGTAATACTGAGGCTGCCCAAAACCCTGAGGTCATCTAGCTGCTCCACACAATGATCGATAGCAACAAGAGAATTGAGCGGCAGTAGCTGACCTTCATGAAATATGTGGGTAAAGTTCAATAGGCCTTTGTGGCCTATCTTCTTCAAAAGTTTCCCAACGACGGCCCCTCATTGCCCAGATTTCCAGAAAACTTGGCCGCCGCAGCAGAACCAAGAGATGCTACACCGCCAGAAGTTACTGCTTGTCACGCTGCCTTTCGCTGCCAAATGCCTTCTACCACACGATACCCGTCTTACTCCGCCACCTCTTCCTCTCACACGGTGGCCGACACTCTAGAGAGGCATCACCAACAATACTCTCCAACCCTCACAGGGACAACAGTGGTAGACACCTCCCTGTCCAAGGATTCTGGGCAGCAGACGATAGCAACCAGAGAACCAACGGCAACAGCAGAGCCATCGGCATCACCCATGGCAGAACCAAGCAGGAAAAGGAAGCAACATATAATCTCGGCCGAACCGGCGCTGGAAGATGAGGACTCATAAACTGAATCGATCCACATTGAAGCCCCTCGCACTATGCCCAAGAGAGTCCAGCCACCACGAACAACACCGATTTCACCTGCCAAGCCTGCTGCCAGAACCTCTACCAGCCGCCGTCTGGTCATCCAATCATCATCTTCCTCATCTGCCGTAGAAACTCTAGCAACATCTCCACAATCAGACAACTTCTAGCGTTGTTTTCTTTTCTTTCTTTTTCTTTCTTATTTTCTTATTTTATTTATTTTTCTTGTCTTGGATATTTCTATTTTTTTTATTTTATGCATTGAGGGCAATGCCCATCTCGAGTTTGGGGGGGGGGGGGTTAACACTCATCTATTGTTTAGGCATCATTTAGATAATATAGATTGCATATGTACTTGCCTTAAAATTAATCAAAAGAAAAATTTTGTTATAATTTGTGCCTATGATAGGATAGCTGATTTTAAATTTTTCGCACCATAATAAAAATGAACTTAATTTTGGGGACAACATGAAGAAAACTTAGAATTTTTCAATAATTTCCAACAATTAAAAACATTACCGGTACTTGCTGAATTTGAGTGAAATTCTGATAAACATTGTATGCTTGAATTATTTGTAAAATTCTAACATGGTTGCAGGAAGCTGCCGCGGCAGACAACAAGCAGAAAAAAAGAGAAAAGCACTGCCACGACAGAAATAGAAAAAAACATATATGCTGCTTTACCCTAGAAGTGCTCGAAACAGGCTCTAGGTATAGTCATGTGCTAAGGACACTCCGCTGCTATCAAAGTCCCTGTAACTGAAATTTTTTAAGTGACAGACAATTTAGCATGAGTGAATGAAAGTCTTCACGGGATGACTCTACTCAATGGGTTCGGGGTTTTGTAGTTTGCTCCTATCTTAATTTCAGACCTAAAGAGTAGTTGTGATGAGCCGAAGCCCTTACTGCCATGATTAAAAATTGGGCTTAATTGTGCTGCCTCGGCAACAACCTTATATTACATTGACAACATCTTTGTTTACTTAGAATGTTCTTCAGATTCAGCCTGTACATAGTCTCTGCACACACTACACTGGCATTATAGTTTAATTCTGAGGTAATTCATGCTATTCTCCTTTCACTAATCTAATGATAGGTGTCACGGTCTTGAAGTGCTAAATCAAGTTTAAAACATGTTCTTCTTTCCTATTAGTGCAAGGGCAAGTATGTTTAGGATTGCATTGTTTGAGGACAAGCAATAGTTTTAGTTTGGGGGTGTGTAAAGTGCTCATAAGTCTTATATTTTGTATGCATTCCATCTCATATTATTGTTGTTCTTAAGTGCATTTTAGGCATATTTAGGTGCATGCATGCATTATTTACAATATTCTTTGCTTTGCCTTATTTTTGTTGAATATCTATGATTTGGTAAGAAAAGATATTGTTTTAGTTTAGTTTGAGTTTCAGATGCTAGAAGCTGTCAGGAGGAGGAGAAATCGGAGGAGCTGATGCTGAGGCAGCAGACCAAGGAGCTGTACTGAAGCAGCTCAACACAGAGAGAATTACTGCCGAGTAGCTGCCACCACCACACTTGCCGCCCAGGGCAGCAATTTAAGGAATTGGTGAATTGGAGTGCGATTGATAGAGCATAATTTTCTGAGTCCAATGAGCCCATCTATGCAATTTATTGATACAAGAAATAGCAAATAGAGCCGCCAAAGGAGAAGATCGAGGCTTGCTTGCAGCACAAGGAAAGGACAAGAGGAGTCCAAATTCAAGTCAAAATAGTCAGATTTAAAGGATGCATTCAATGCAAAAGCTACTTTATCATGAAGAAGACTTTACTCCAAGGAGGACTTGATCTAGGCCATGCCCTATATATACCCAATCTTACGTTGTATTTTAAAAAAGAAAAAGAGAGATCTCTTGGCATAGTTTAGTTTCTCTTGTGTTTTCTTGCCGCTACTATGTTCAAAATCCTGTAGGGTTTGGGTTGTGCTGTAAAGTAGTTGTGAGAACGATTGTTTAGGTTTAAGTTTTTTATTGCAATAAATTCAAGGTTTGCTTATTTCATGTTCTTCACTGTTTTCAATTGAGTTCGAAATATCGATTTTGAGCAATCTATTTGTTTGGCATCAAGAGAGTCAAACTCACGAAAGAAGTGAGCACGATCTCATCAATACTAGGTGTTTTCAATCCAGCCTAGACATAGGTTAGGGTTTAAGGAGGCTAAAAGAGGACGAACCAAAGATTTATGTTCATTGCAAGATTCACGCCGACGAGTATTATCTGCAGCGGGAACCAACAGTATTCTGACCTAGACATAATCTGAATTGTCATCGAAGTGTTCTATCGAGCCTTGAAGGTCTGCCGAGTTTGTCGCCGAGCCAATCGTCCGTTCCACCTGCCGAGGTAGCGAAAGCATCGAAGCACAAATCTGCCATCTTCCGCCGAGGTAACAAAGTCTGGCAGTACAATACAACTTGACCTATTCAACACATTTTCACACTACGAAGCTGCATAACCTGACACATTCCATCAATCTGATCATTTCTCTTAATTACTTATGTTTATTTACTTTTCTTTTAAACAAACTAAGATTTACTTGTGCATTTAAATATTCTTTGTGCAGGAATTTATATTCGAGTTAGCTGTCCAATCCTCGTGGGAGACGATATCTTTTATATTATAACTTGACAAAAGTGTGCACTTGTGCTCATATTTAGAGAACACCTAATTGCTCTACAGAGACTGTGCGAATTGTACGATGAATATAAACCTCAAGTTCTAGTGATTGTGGTCGTTCGAGTGTGGTAAAACGTTCTTCTTTAGATGAAACACAACAAAAAGTGAAAATACACGTAAAAGTTTTATATACAAGTCTTGTCATTGAAACCGGTGGTGAGGACCAAACTTCTGAATTGAAAAAATATATAGGGGAGGTAAGGGAGAATGATGATAATGATTTTGATATCTTATTGTGGTGGAAAGTCAATAGCCCTAGATTTTTAACACTTTCAAAGATTACCAAAGATGTGTTAGCTATACCAATTTTCATCGTTGCTCCATAGTCTGCATTTAGTATTGGGGGTGTGTGCTTGATCAATTTAGAGTTTTTAACTCCTAAAATGATACAAGCCCTTGTATGTACTCAAGATTGTACTAGAAAGTCATCAATCGAAGAGGAGATCAATAAAATTGAAGAATAAATTCTAATGAACAGAAACATCACCAATGAATCCCAACGATGAGAAGGATTCCTTTGGCGAAAAGGTTAATATAGTTTGGTTTCAAGCTGATTTGACGGTTAACAATGATAGATCGAAAAGTTAATTTTTAATTTCAATTAAGATTTTTAGTTATGATTTATCAATGTTAACCGTCATATCAACTTGAAAGTAAACTGTGTTAAAGTTCTGACAAAACAAATCTTCTCTTCATTGAAATTGATCGATGACCATTCCATTAATTGGAATTTAGGCACTAACAATAGCTGTGAATTTGAAAAATTAGGGTTCTTTTTGGAAGAAGACTTTAACATGTTAGTCGTCATTTTTTAACATGATTACTGTCAATAACCAATATGGAAGCAAATTAAAAGTTTAGTGATTGTAATGAAGTTTTTCGATTTCAGTGACCAAAGTAAAAATAACCTAAAAACTAGTGATTATCAATATAGTTTATTCTATTTTTAATAGTAGGTCACTTGACCTAACATGCGCAATGGTGAATCCACCCCTACACATAGGACCAGAAACTAACCCCAAAAAAATTCCAGAGTGATTAATTTAGGAATTAAAATTACACCACAATAAGCAGAATCCGCCAAAAAAGTATGCATCCGCAAAAGACCAACACCAAGCCGAGATCGCCAAGGAAAATGAGTGTCACAGGCTCACAGCCGATCCAATTAGCCAAACAGAAAGCTCTCAACCATTAGACAACCAGCAGCACATTCACATCCCTCTTTATCCCAGCTAGAGATTCAAATAACGGTCCGCGACCACGGTAGCGGCCGTTATATAAAAGTAATAGCATCGACCGAAACTGTTATCGTGGAACGGTTCGTTATAACCACAATTCGTTTGTTATTATCTGCAACCGCGATAAAACGCTGCGAACACAAACGCGATCATGACCGTAATTTAAATCCCTGATCCCAGCTTTAGCACACTGCTTCAAAATTTAGAAAACCATTCGCTGGTGCCTGGTGGCACTGCCATCTAATGGCAGACCTGCTCGCCCTTCTCTATACAAGCCTTAGCACTAAAACTTGTAGGGCGCCTAGAAATACCCAAAACAGAGGCTACAGCTCAAGGCCACTTGGCTTTGCACTTACACCCTAGTTTTGTCATTGCGAAATCAGAAATCGATTGAGCTTGAGAGGATTTTCATTTAAAGACAGCATCGAGCTCTTTAATATTGTACCGAGGACTAGGGGCGGAGTTAAAAATTTATTTAAAATGTGTGATTCTTTTAACGATATTTAAGGAGAGTTTATTATTTATAAAAGAATATCATTTTATTTATAAAAAATATCATTTATATATATTTTTAATTTTTTATATACAAATTATTTATCCAATTTTCTATGTCCCTCCACCCATGCCAACGACAATGTCATATGTTGTTGTTGAGATTACGTAGATAATGCAAATATTTCGATCAATAACATATATAATCATAATCATAAAATGATCATCGCAATATTAAATTTAGGGACGACGCAGGAGGTGCTTGGGAGCCGCACCCCTAAAAATTTTAAATTTTCTTATATTTTATATATATATATATATATATTATTTTTTATTGATAATCTAATTTTGCACCCTTAAAATCTTGTAATTTTATACTTTTACATTTCTAATATAGCTTCTTGATAGTTTGCACCCTTACATGAAATCCTGTGTCCGTCCCTGATTATATTATGATAGTGTTATTTACTTCTCATGCTGTGACAACAACATTTCCATGCATCAGTCGTTGACAAAACCAAAACAAACTCAAAATTTTCATGCAGATTGCAACTGATGAGAATCGGCAATTGATTCAAGGCACGTGGAAATACAATGACGAAGTCGAAGATGCGATTATGGTCAGGGCCTTTCTTTTAATTGTTTTTCTTTTTTTAGTCAAAAGGTTCTATCCGTAACCGACATATTTAGAAATGCATGTATTACGAGAAGCATTTGATAAACATGCATGTATCGGAAAAAAAATTCAGAAAGGCAATTAAACTGTAAGCACTAAGATTAAATTATATTCTTAATTTTAATATGTTATCACACTTTGGTATTAATAGAGACAGACGTAAAACTTTATGTTAGATGGGGTAAATTTATAAAAATTTATGGAGGACAAATTTATAAAATTTTAGGAGGGCGAAAATAAATTGTGTTGCATCTTCTTCTCAAATCGTTAGAGCCCTCGACTTCCATAGAGGTCAGTATTTTCCGATCACTACGGCCGCCGCCGTCAATAGCAGTAGCAACAACAGTACTAGTGCAAGCAGTGAAAAAGAAAAGAAAGGTGGAGAAACGAAGAGACCTAAGTTATATCTTCTTCTCAAATCGTCAGAGCCCTCAACTTCTATGGAGGTCAGTGTTTTTCGATCACCATCGTCGTCGCCGCCACCACCACCAGCAGCAACAACAACAATACTATTGCAAGCAGTGAAAAGAAAAGAAAAAAGGAAAAACGAAGGGACCTAAGTTGCATCTTCTTCTCCACTTTTGAAGATTTAAAAGCCGCGAATGGTTGGTCTCTTTCTCTGAAGCCGACAGTGGAGTAAAATATGTTAGGGATGGTTATGAGTTTTGACGGCCACAAATAATGTTGAGAGGGGATTGAGGTTGAGATTCAAGTATTTTAAGAAATTTTAAATTTTTTTTTTATTTTAAATTGTATTTATAATTAAATATGAATAAATTATTATGTCATAATAAAATAATTCACGTCATAAATGCGTTGTCAAATTAACGGAGGAGTGACCAAATATGTTTAATGTGTAAAGTTGAGTAAGAAAATTACACGTTTTGAAAGTTGAGTAACTAAAATAGGTCTGCAAGTAAAATTAAGTGATAATTTATGTAGTGTACCCTATTTTACACAGAGTTCATGAAATAATTTTATAATTAGAGGTACATGTTTTTAAATTAAATATTTATTTCCTTTTTTCCTGATAGAGGTACCTGTTACCTACATAGCGTGTTATTTTTCTTGGGTTGATTTTCATATTATTGTGCACGTTCACAAGTTTTATTATAAATTATGATTGTAATATTATTTTTTTCACTTAATTATTTGAAATAAAAATTATTTACAACAAATTATTAAGTATACAATTTTTAAATAATTGGATACATCAAGGTACTTGCAAGATGTATAAAATTTAAAAATATTACTAGCAGTTTCGAATTTATGCAGGTATGTTGACATGGTCAGATGAGTAAGAAAGGAAAGTCAAAAGCAGTCAGTCACGTCAATTAAAAATGTTTTAGGTACTTTTGTCCGAACGAAAACTGAAAAAAGAACAAGCATTTCCGCACGTGAATCAGACTTGTGTGTGTCCCAAAGCACACGTGGGAAAGAACAAATAACGAAAAGCCTACGTGTCAAAACACGATTCCTCCATTTCCATCCGGCCATTGAACCATTCTTAGTAATATTTCGCATGCAAATTTTGATTCCTTTTCCACTTCCCATTCTCTCTTATAAAACACACATCACTAGCTTCTTAGAAGAATTAAGAATAAAAAACAATGGAACAAAGGGAAGATCAGCAACGAGTTTTAAGTTCAGAAACCTTGCAAATCTCATGTTCTTCTTTAGGGCAAGTTGAAGCACAATCCCATAAACGAAAAACTGGGAGGAAGATATTTAAAGAGACTCGGCACCCAGTATTCAAAGGCGTAAGAAGAAGGAAAGGAAAGTGGGTGAGTGAGGTTAGAGAGCCAAACAAGAAGTCTCGAATATGGCTGGGGACATTCTCCAGCCCAGGCAAGGCATCTAAGGCCTACGATGCAGCCGCTTTGGCACTCAAAGGAGACTCCGCTTCTTTAAACTTCCCCGAGTCTGCTCATACATTGCCACGTGCTAGGTCATCGTCGGTGAGGGATATTCAGATTGCCGCTATGGAGGCGGCTGAGGCGTTTATTGAAGATGGTGATGCTAACACTACGGAGAATGCTGAAGGGAGTAGTTCAACTTCAAAGACGTTGTATATAGATGAAGAAGAGGTGTTTAACATGCCGGGGATACTCAAAAGTATGGCGGAAGGGTTGATGATAACTCCACCATCTTGGGGCCAAGATGATGCAAATAATTACGAGGAATTCACTCTATGGGGTGACTAACTTGCTCAATTTTAGTATTATACCACCCTTGCAGGGACGGAGCTAGGATTTGAAGTTGGGGGGCAAAACATAAATTTTGAAAGGTGGGAGGGGCAAATTTACAATTATTTCAATTTTTTTCAAAAAAAATATAAAGAATCAAAGGGTAAAAAAAAATTTCCCCTACGGGGGCCACAGCCCCTCCCATTGGAGCTGTGGCTCCGTCCCTGCACCCTTGCCTAACTATTTCTTATGGAAGGCAAGTTTTCATCTCA